>JACJUY010003933.1:25799-43199 GCA_014220935.1 Platorchestia sp. MABIK | reverse complement strand
AAACCGCTCAATAACAAAAGCACGATGTTCACCAGACCAAGGCATGTTGACTACTGACAAATGGCATAAAACCGGCTTTCTAACGGTTTTTACCCCACTACTCTACCTGCTCCCTCTTCTGAGAAAAAGGGATCTGAAATCGGAGAGGTTTTTCTGCCCCACCCTGTATAATTGCAGTAGAATATCCATGTCATATGTCAATTCACGTCATCACTGACCTATTGGTGGTCTGGCCAGTGAGACCACCACACAATACACGTCCTCACTGACCTATAGGTGGTCTGGCCAGCGAGTCCATCACACAATACACGTCATCACTGACCTATAGGTGGTCTGGCCAGCGTAACTACCACGCAACGCACGTCCTCACTGACCCATAGGTGGTCTGGCCAGCGTGACTACCACGCAACGCACGTCCTCACTGACCTATAGGTGGTCTGGCCAGCGTGACCACCTCGTCGTACACATCAAAGAAGTGGTCGCAGGTGTAGCCAGTCCTCGTAGGGTCCAGGAACTCGAGGGTGTGCTGCCGGACTTTCTTGATTATGGAATTGGCGTCGCACGATCGGACATCTACGATCCAAACGATGATGAACGAGAACTCAACTGGAAACAAGGAAAGCGTCGTTAGTGACATAGAAAATGAAATTGGTCAAGATGAATCTTTGAGTAGCTGTAGACTTTGTAGCATTTTGTGTTATATAGTCTTCAATAAAGGATATCGGAAATTAGATGGAAAAGCTCGTAATCATCCTCTCTTTTCCTCTAGAAAGAAAGAAAACGGCGGGACCCAAGAATTTCTAAAACTAAAAGTTAAAAATAAACACGCATTACAAAATACATGTTGTGTTGAAGCAGGGCTGTGCTGATAAGGAAATGAAAAATTACAGAATAATTTGAAGAAAAGGCGTAGCCAGTAATGCGAACTGGTTCTAATTTAAAGAAGAACATAGAATGTAAATTACTAAGTGATGAAAGAACTCATGAGGATATTACACCGACGTGTAGTACATGCTCTTATTCTAGTCAATTGCACACAGATTGAAAACCGGCATGGATTGACGAATGACGTTGATTTTGGGGATTTTTATTCAGAAAGCTGTGTCTGAAAATCCTGTGATACGAACTCCTTGAAACTATTTCATGTAAAGTACAAAATATTTCTTATTTTTCTGCACCGTTATTTTTCAAAATTAGATGAATGAGTGCAGCTCATCGAAAGATACACTTATAGCTCATTCTTCTTGAATGCCCACTAAAGGAAATAGAAACAGTGGATTCCTTCTCAGTCTCAGTTGTCTTTGGATTTCATCTTCACCGAACGAACGAGGTGCTCAAATGGTCCTCCTCCCCATAGAAAAAATTGGCAGATTTGAAGTTGCAGACGCTGCTCACAAGGATTGAAATTCCGCACGTGAAAGACGGAAGTGTTCTTGCTAATTAATTCTACGTAGACATAAAGTGTCCGTTGGGAAAGTCGAAATTTCAGAATCGCGAAAAGCTGTCGTTTTTCTCTGGGCTACAAACAATCTCCAGTTTGATAAAGAGCGTAGGTATGAATGAACAGAACATCTGAACGATTTAGAAAATCAGACTAGGCAGCGAGTGTCTATTTTAGATGAAACTACACAACAAGTGAGTGTTTCAGAGGAACTTACGCAACTAGTATCTGTTTCAAAGCAACTTACACAACTAGTGTCTTTTCAGAGCAACTTGCGTCTGTTTCAGAGCAAACTACGCAATTAGTGTCTGTTGCAGAACAAACAACGCAACAGGGGCCCGGTGCACAACATCTGCGTCGGATCTAAAAGGTGGACAATGTTAATGCTAAGGTCACTCGAATAACATCAAAGAGTCGCCTTAGCGGCGTGCCAACTAACACACTCGCAAAGCAAGGCTTGAACCTTGTATTTTCTTGACCACTCAGACTTGGCAGCAACCAAGGAAGAGAGCAGAGTGCTTTTACTGATGACTGGGACGTGTTTTTTTTTAACATTGGTGAGAGCCAGAACACGAAAAGGTGATACGAAGAGGAAAGTAGGAATGTTTTTATTTGCGAGGAGACCAAACTCGAGAACTCTTTTGATTGACTCGATACTTTAAAAAAGTTTGGCATTGATAAAGTAACGGGAATTTTTAGCAATAAGGATTTAATGTTTTTTGTGAACGAGCATACGGGATGAAAGGTTTTTGCGGGAAAAATGTGAGACTCGGAAAATATTAGGAAAAAAACGCAATAAAATTACACTGTAAGATCCGTAATGTTTTAGAGTAGAAGTATAGAAAAGACGGATTAATTAACAGTAGCGTACTTGTGCTGATCAAAGAGCAAACGAAAAACAGAACTGGAGTACAGCTACTACTCGAGACACTCTACGCTCAAGTAAAGAGAGTTACTAATGGCTATCTTTGATTATAGTAACATTTTAGAGTTCTTAATACATCGATACTTCAGAGTGTACAGTAAATTCAATCTTTTCATCCATCAATGATACAATTGAAATAAATAATTACGCAGTGCGAAGTAGGCACCATTGAAACAAACCTTGAGAAAATTAAAAACGAAAAAGAGTTTTATCGAAATAATTAGAAGACTTGCTAGGAATATCATGAATTACTTCGTTACAAGCTCTGCTCTTTCTTCAGTGTGTGCAAATTCTTGACCACAGAATTGCGGCCTTGGCTCGGGCTCTGAGTGAGTAGCCATGACTTTACTTGTGCCATGGATCATGCGATAGTCAAGGAAAGTCAAGGACCGTTTGATTTGTAAGGAAAGTCAAAGATGGTTTGAGTGACGAGGAGAGTCAAGAATAGTGACGATTGGACTGGCAAAGAGTTTCAAAGATCGTTTGATTTACGAGGAAAATCGAGGACCGTTTGATCGATAAAGGGTGTCAAGGATTACTCGTTGAAGTCGTGGAGGACGAACGTGCGATGGTTTAGTTTGACGCTGCAAGTTTCAGCAAAATTTCATCACCTTTTTGATGTAAATTGGATAATCTATGTGTTCAACGAAGAAGGTCAGTGTGCAAAAATTTGAAAATAAATAACGATTCTGATACGTAGCCAAGAGCAACTTGAATGTGTGAGCTATAGAATTCAAATGAATCGTTGCCTGACCAGGAACTTTCAATGATTTTAATATTAGTCACTCAGGCAACGCTATACTAAATTAATTCGTTATCTAGAGAAACACGGACGAGAGAACTGCAGGGGACGGCACACTAGACAAATATAGATTAAAATAGGCTGTGCCCTAAGAAAAAATAAACAAAAAAGGATATCAATCAATATAGAGAGGAAAAATTACGACCAATGACACTAGCATAAAAATTAAAATGAAATAAAAGACAGGTTCAAGAGGAAATCTGGACCGATGGCACATTTACATTAAATTCTAATCCTTTGCATTTTACGCTCTCTAAAGGCAGTTCAAGAGAAGAAACAGGTAACAAGTTACATTGACTGAGTGATCGCTAGTGCATACATTGAGATATGTTCGCAAAGTGGTCGTAAAGTGTTTTCCTGTTATCCCTGCGTACATCACATGGCCGAAAATGCTCAACGTTGTTCTATGGTTTCCAGCGAATGTGATTCAAGTTACTTTTAATTACTTACGTGACAAATGAGATTTCATTCAAACTTACTTAATTTCATCGAAAACAGTAGGCATACCTTTACCTAATGGTACTAAATCTACCCAAACTAAACTTTTCTAAGGATCAAGATTGCCCTACACCAGTGGTTCTTAACCTTGTTGGAGGTACTGAACCACACAAGTCCCATACATGCATTCATCGAACCCTTCGTAGGTGGAAAAATGAAATATTTTTTTTATTCAAATTCAAAACGTATGTAAGAACCCCTGAACCTGACTCACTGAATCCCTCGGGTTCGATCGAACCCAGCATCGTTAAGAACCACTGCTGTACACTGACCTCTGCCCTCCTCACACTCGCGCTCCAGGTTCATGAGCACCATGCCCTGCAGCTGGGGGCACGACACCGCAGCGGCTGCGGTTTTGAAAGCCTGCACAGACGAAACAATAAGACATTCAGCTTAACATTGACACGTTAAGTGCGGCGTGACCCACCGGCCATTGAGGGATTTCAAAATGCTGCTGACCGACCAACACATACTGATTCATATTGTGTGAATACTAAATGAAAGCTAAATAAAGTCATGATCCAGTTAATGTTTGCTATTTTCAAAATTTCTTACTACAATTGACTTTAAATTTGAGTTGGATATTGAACTTCAGTTTATCCCGCAGCACTTATCGGGTTAAATACGGCCATTCAATTTATTATCAAAACTAATTGTCGAATTCTTTAGTGCCTATTGAGCCCCTTAAGTGAGGAGAGAATGTTTTTAATTGTTTGGTGAGCGATACATTTATGGGAAGAACGTCGCTGCATGGTTTGAGACCTCTCATTGGCGTGACGCATTTATCAGGACAAGCAGCTTCTCTTGGGTGATTTTTCTACAGCTGATATCTGTCTTCAGACTTACAGACACTATTAAAGTTGTTGAGGAGATCTGTAATTAGCCACAATAAAACCTCGGTTGCAAGAGGACTGAAATGTTTCTTTTTTCAAAAGTAACACATCAACTTTCCCCAGACAAACCTACCTTCACCAAGAAAGAATTACAGTTTTTAGGATACCATCATTGACGGAGTGAAAAATTGATCCTAATTATTCAACTTGCTAAACGAAAATAAGCAATAGGTGGGTAATCAATTCACAAGAATAAGGCATTTAACTTCAGCGAGTAGGATGGAGCTAAAGAACCGCTGTACAAGCTTCGGCGGGAATAACTTAGGATTTAGTCAAGTGTCTAGACGAAGCACAGTAGTTGATAGCAACTTAACGTACGAGAGTACGGCACTGAGAGAAAGGCTCGTCGATTTTATTACTAATAAGATGCGGTTGAAAAAATTGATCTACCATTACTTGTTAGAAAAGTATACATGTTCTTGCTATGCCCATGTAATGCATAGATGTATGGGCTTTATTGCCAAGTTGTACACAGTGAAATGTATTAGAGTAAAACTTCCCATTTAGCACAAGAATTGAAAGCTTGTCAGATTTCTTTGTACATTTTACTTCAAAACATATACTTTTCAAATTCTTAAAAAGCAACGTGTTTCATTTTTTCGACCTTCCAAAAAAAAAATCCATGCGTATTACGAGTACATAAGCGATTGATACACCTGACCGTCCTCACCTTACTGACACACTCCTGGTGCTTGCGCGGCGCAAAGAGCACGTATCAACTCACTGAAACTTTTTTTTTCCAATTTTTGCGAGACAGATCAATTCACGGAAACTGTTTCCTTTTATTTTTCAACTTTTGCGATAGAATTGTGAGCTGACCTTACTGACGCACTCGTGCTTGGCTGCTCGAAGAGTAAGTATCAACTCGCTGAAACTGTTCCATTTTTTTAATGTTTGCTATAGAATTGAGAGCTGACCTTGCTGACGCACTCCTTCTGGTGCTTGTGCGGCTCGAAGAGAGGGGACTTCATGGAGGGCAGGAGCGGCATGCACGGCGTCATGAGGTGGAACACAATCTTCAGGTGCGGGTCTGCGGTCTCCAGCATCCGAACGCGGCCTGAATCTTCCATGCTCGGGATCTGCAATTTACATCCCAGTAATTTCATTATAACTGTTTAAATTATTTCATTTCATGATAACTGTAATCCCGTTAATTTCACAATAACTGTTCATCTTTTAGATCTGGTATTTTTTAATGAGTTTTCGAATTAAATAAAGTAAAAGTTCAATGGACTGTTCTATCTGTTGAATGTCGATTTGACCATTTTTGCATGTCATTTCTCTCCGAAAATTTTCAACATGAGTATTTGTTGGAATATTTATCTGAGAAGCAGTCGTTTTCATGGAAAAACTCTCACCCTTAAAGAGGAAATCCGCAAAGAGCCCTACCCACCAAGAGCTCTGCCCTCAAAGAGCTTTACCCACCAAGAGCTCTACACGCCAAAAGGCCTACCCGCAAAGAGCTCTACCCCCCAAGAGCTCATTCACAAAGAGCCCCATCCCACCCTTCTTACACAATTTTGCTTTCCCTTACTGAGGAAGCCCTCATTTCATGACAAAATAAGGTCCCACTCACAGGGTGACCGGCGGGGAAGAACCTGCTCATCCTGCTGACGGGGATCATGAAGCAGTCCTTCTTGAGGGACTGCAGCGTGACGGGCTCGTGCAGTACGGGCGCGCCGCCCCCCGGTGCCTGCTGCTGTTGCAGAGCAGGGCGCGGCGGCATGGGGTCCGGCATGGGGGAAGCGGTCCCTGTTGTAGCAGGCACCTGTTCACATGTGAAGTCCTCTACACCATCTGTCCACACATGGCATACCCAAGACAGGCTCAAAACTATCTGGCGATGTACAAGACCCAACTCCATCTGTCTACTCATGCATAACATGCTCCAAATTATCTCTCAATGTGCAAGGCCGTATTCCAGCTGTCCTCTCACAACATGCTCAAAACTATTTGTCAATGAGCAAGGTGTTCAACACCAGCTGTCCACTCGCGACATGCTCAAAACTATCTGTTGATGTACAAGGTCCCACACCACACCACTTAACACTTATGTGTTAGTTCCTACCACTATCTGATACGTACCACTTAGCGCCATGGATCTGTATACTAATCTTCCACATGATTTATCTACGGGCAAAAATGATGGTCACACCCACGCTTCTCAATAACAATTTAACAATATCAGTGCTGTAAGTAATGTCCGGAGTTGCAAGTATAGCTCAAGGAGTCTTGCTAGCGAATGTTATCAATAAACTATGTAGTTTAACATGTTCTTTTCTAACCTGTGTACATATAAAAGACGATTACAGATGTTGGCTTTAAGGCTTCCATGAAGTGTTAAGAAAGTCAACGAGACTTAACAGTATTTAATTTTGTGAGTCGAATTTTTAGGACATTTGCGTTTCCATTGAACGTTAGTGAATACAGTACATGAAGACGTTAATTCTTCAAAAAGTATTTATGTACTTACCCAAATATCATTTGCTGTTATTCATACATGAAATTTATTAAATTATCCTGCTTCCCTTTTTCTTCTAACGCATTTTTTGCCGGATTCCTCAACATAATCCGTGCAACAAACGCGGGCCGCAAAATTTTCTTGGTTGGCTAAAGGTGGGCATCAAAACTTAATATTTTTACCTCGCTCACACTCCACACTATCGAGTGTGTATTCAGGCAGTTACATAACTTTCTTTTCTTCAGCATGGTAGCCCTGTTAAATTTTTGTCCGGTTACTCATTTGTTTCCGATAGCTTTATCCCTACATTGAACGCTATCCTGCTGAGCATCCTCTTGGTCTTGATTCATGGAAAGTTCACTTAATCAAGAGAAACTATTGCTGTTAACATTCAAACCAATTTTCTTTAACATTAGTTGAACGCAGAAAACTTGGCGTGTTGAAACTTCATATACATTTACATGTCAAAAGTAACTAGTTCCCCAGTTGAACAATGTTCCTAGAGCACAACGCTGAAAAAGAACTGATGAGTTCTTTAAGAGCCTGTTGTTTTTAGTTCTGTTTCGATCTTTCGCAGTCTATTTGTGCACTGCTTTATAGCAAAAATCCCATGAAAGAAAATTAAATGAAGTTCTTTATTTTCATGTAGAAAACGCCCACCTCTCACTTCATTTCCCTCACGTAGAGATCGAAAAGTACGGTCAAACTTCGGGGTCAGTATTCAATGTAAAACTATGCTTGTTTGATTATGATTACCAGCGGCGATATTAGCATGGTAATATTCTAAAAACTTCCTTAAATTTGTACTGTTTGCTAACTTCTGTAAATATCAGTTTTAGATAATCTGAACCTTTAAGCTACATACGATGTGAAGCATGCTCATCATTTTGTTCTACGTAACACAAAGGAATCTGAAAACGTTTAGTAAACTTCCCTAAATTCGCTTATTTTTTTGGGCGATTTGTATTTATGAGAGATAATCTAAATCATTAAACTATGCTATGGTTTGCATGAAGTTATCTCAGCTCATTCACGGAGCAGACGGAGAAGAGCCATGCAGCATCGCACTTGCGGCTCTGATAATGAAGCCGTTGTTCGATTGTTCGATAAATGTTAAAAAAACACTTAAACTCAATTTTCGTCAAAAAATTTCTCTCCATTTTTGATTAAAATTTCCAAACTAAATTAAGAGTGAAATAATAACGTTCAATGTTATTCATTTTGTCGTGGTCGTTAAAATTAGCTACTTTTTGTTATATAAATTATAATTCATCAAAAATAATTGGCTTATTGAAATTAAAACTAAACGAAGAGCGAATAGAATGTAAGGAGAAAGGTAAAACGGTTCAAAATATTACTGAAATTTTCAGGTCTCACTAATTCCTTGATGAATTTTTTCTAAATCAAGTTCAAGGTGGTCGAAAAATGGGTGTTTGTTGCTCCAATTAATAGGAAAACGGTCCGCTGCATAATTGATGATTGAATTTCTGATGATCTAAAATTTTTCTTGAAAAATTAATGCAACGTGAAAGCGCTGAGTGAATTGAGTTCAAACTGCATTCGTATAATGGAAAACGTTAGCTTATAAATTTTAAAACAAAACTCAAAATAACCATGTTTCACCGATTAAAAATTGTTGACAAAATGCCATGTAATACGCAAACGTTCAATGTTACTCAAAAAGGCAACAAAATCATTAAGATGCCAAGAGCTGGTCATTGCAGAAAGAAGAAAGTTCATGACCACAAGAAAAACTCCGTCCCTCCAAAGAAAAGAAAGCAAAAAAAATTCATTGAAAGCAGGAAAACTTCAAAACTCACCAACGGAACAACAACAACAAAAAATGCCCATTCAAACCAGAAAAACTTCAAAACTCACCAGCAAGACAACAAAAATGCTCATTGAAATCAGAAAAAACTTCAAAACTCACCCGCGAGGAGCTCGGTCTCCTGTCCTCCTTGCTGATGAGGGGCTTTTTGGAGCGGCCGAAAAAAGAAAATCCGCCCCCGCCGCCGCCTCCGCTAGTCTTCCTAGCCCCCGAGGCAGAGCTCGGGTCCAGGCGGGAGTAGGACATGTCGAGCATGAGGTGGGTGCGTAATGGGAACTGGGTCGAGCACACATCACACTCGCACGACTCCGAGTGACCTGGCAGGGTTACGTCTCGTATTACTCGGCCGAATTCTGATCTATGGCTGCTATTCTAGCTGCACTTTGAGTGAAATGACATTCTAGGTTTGCACTCTCATTTATAGTTTCCACATGAACACCACTCCGGTCTCTGAGTGACCAGGCAGTGTCACGTCTCGTATTACTCGGTCGAATTCTGATCTATGGCTGCTATTCTAGCGTCCCTTAGAGTGAACTGGCATTGCAGGTTCGCACTCTTATTTGTGGCGTCCGTGTGAACATCACTCCGAGTGACTCAGCAGTGCTACGCTTCGTGTTTCTCACTTATATCCTTTTCATTGTGACTATTTTAACACGACTTCGAGCAGCATGGTATTTGTATGCCGGACGTCATAAACTCGCACTCTTATTCAATGTTACTGACAATTAAACGCTCTAGAACATGATATAGGACAAATGTGCAATTATTTACCTACGCAGCTGTCATAGGCTTATTACCCACCCGAAGTCTGAGCCTCGAAAGTAATCCTGATGTGTGCGGGGTATGAATTCCTACAATTCAATTACACATATGAGTAGAAGTGCATTGATCGATGCAGCTTTGGGAAGATGTATGTGTAGGATAAACGTATGTATAGGTGGGAGGACAGAAGACTAGTCTCCTATCTTCCTACTTGTTCCAAAGAGGGAAAACACAAAATTGTGCCCATCTTTTCTATATTTCGATTGGAAATGGCACCCACTTCTGATTTAAAGTGTGCTAGATACTTTTTATTGAACACGCTCTAGATAAAGGAGTTAACCGATGTGATTTTTAAATTTGTGACAAATTTATCTACAATGCAGGTACACGTGTTTCTCACCCCTACCTCTCTTACGGCTAATATCTTCAAAATTGACTGGGAGTTTAAAATAGCGCTCACACACGAAATATTTGCAGGTCTCCTAGTGACACAGCACTTTTCAGGTTCTTTCTTAGGTGTCAATTTTATTCTGTGGCAGCGGAGGCCGCCAGCTCTGCAAACTGATAACATCGGCTGTCAGTATTATCGACTACTGACGTCTACTCGCACTCGTTCTGCTCTAAAGCTAAAAGCCGCTCTAGTGTATAGGTCTCGACTGTTAAGAAAGAAAGCAGTTCTCCCACGAGTATGGCGTGTTCAGTTGACGGTATTCACGGACGAATTCTGTATTTCATGAAACCCAAAATCCTCTGAACTAATATTTTAGAAACTATAACTTTTTTTTATCGAACGATGTCATCTGAACTACATAGGAGGGTCACCTCTACAAAGTATTGCTTTGAGCAAAGTATTGCTATTGGTTGGAGCAAATTATTGCTACAACTGTACAATAAAGAAGCGCTAGATCACTGCACTCACATTGCGGAAAAATAGTCAAGACTTAAGAGGCACTTGAGATTTGTGTAACTGCCCTGTAGCATGTCACTATTGGTGCATTACTGCAGAGCTCATGGGGCGGAGTTAAGTGGGAACCACCAAACGAATTTTTGGTTACCGTGGGTAGAGGGTTGAAAGTGACCGCATTCCATGTGAATAGTCGTCGTTTCGATCCCTAGCAATGCTAGCTCGGTGTTTCTTTCGCGTAGAAAAGTAAGAACACAGACATAGTTCCACACCTGACCCAGATTTATAAAATTGGTATTGACTAGACCGGAGATATTGATCTTTAGTTTCTGACATTGTGTTTTTATCAGACATTTGAGAAACCTGTGCACTTATGTGACATGTATCATCTTGATTAAAATAAAACAGCCTTTTTACTGCCTGAGTCGCATTTACTTTTATTAAGAGTCACTGTTACATTTATTCTTTCGTCCTCACGTCGGCTCGTTCTTCGCAAGGTCACTTGCTGACCTCGCACTGCGTGTGGAGGCGATCATCTCTTTAGTTCAAGATTTTTTTGAAGATTTGTGCATGTTTCGACGGTTTTTGAAAACGTGAGAGTAGCTAAAGGTCAAATGAAGCTATTTAATAACAAAAAGTGACAGGTAATGGATCGCAATATCTTTTTTATATAATCTAACAGGTAATTAAATTCAATAGTTTTTGTAACAGGTCATTTTTGCTGAAATTGGTTCAATTTACAACATACCACCCACAACATATTGACACAAATGGACGTAGCCTTCAATCATCATATTCAATTATTTAAGCTAAGAAAAATACGATCGATTACGTGAAAAAATGTACACGTCCACGATTTCAAATCAAAAAGAGGTAAAAAATTAATTGATAAACATAGTCTGTGTCGTAGCAACTACGAAAAATATTTGGACCGTTGGTACGTACCTGAAGAGTTGCCTCCTCGGCTTCCGCCTTTCTTAGGAGGAAGCTTTTTTTTCTTGTATCCTGAATACGATGACACTCCTCTCTCTTCGCCTCCGAGATTCTTGTAGTACATGAAATTCATTTTGACGCAAACAATGGGCGCACTGCGCAGTCTCTTGTAATAAAATAGATAGACAAAGACGTCGGTAGCTCGCGCATCGTATGATAAGTATTTATTTCACTTGGAAGCTTAGCACTGATCGACGGTTTTGGCACAATAGAAGGATTTTCACGGGCAGTCTTTGCAGCGTTAAAGCATCATGCTTTGTGATCTGAAAACATAAAATGCTTATGTTGTTTTTATCGACAGCATCTCATTTCGATGTTCAATCTATTCGTTTTACAATTTGAGCTAGAATCAAAAAGTTAGGTTCTTTGAAATACTGTCAAAAAACAAATACTCAACTTCTCAATATGAGTACTGTTTCGTGTCTTAGTTAAGTAAAAGGTCATTCATGCTAGTGAGAACACTCTCTTCAAATTGAGTACAGTGCTAATGTTGTTTACTTGTTAACAACTCGGCGGGAACTTTCGTCGTGTCGCTTGCAATCTCCACGAGGATTTAGTCTCACACTTTCAGTGTGTCACTCGTGTTGAGGAAAAGTGAGCAGAAAATGGTTCATAGGACAAAAGGTAATTGAGTTATGTTTGAATTGAAGTGAGCATGACCTATTTTTCAGCGGTAAAGAATAAACTTTGAGAAGTAGTGCATGCAGTGCTACCATATAATTATTATCTGGTCTGCTATACTTCGTAAACTTAAAAGTTCTTATTCCTAATATATTCTAATTAGGAAAAAGGTTTAAAACTCTTGAATCTTGGTTTTGGTATGAATTTTTACCTTTATTGGACACGAATTCTGTACACTCGTATTTTTAAATTAAATTTTCAAAGAGTTGCATCAAATTTTGTTTTTTTCGATGCTGTTTTCTAAACTTTGCTTAACGGAGTTGCCTGAGTCATCAGTTTCAAAGTAGGCACACTAATGAGCTAAAATGACGCATAAACTAATTATTTAAATGGATGCATAAATAACTAAATCAATAAATAACCTTCATTTGGGAAATTTATGAGTATCATCAGTAGAAGATGTTGGTTCTTCTTCAAACGCATTATTATCACAGTCTTAATGATTGCTGAACACTTTTGATTGCCGTTTGTAAGTCCCTTAGTGAAAATTTAAAATCTAAATAAAATTGTAAATGAAAACAAAAATACCAAAATTTGCTTAATCCTTCAGAATAAATTTCCGTACATTGTGTTTGACTGCATAAACTGGGTCATTTTCTCATCTACATAGAGGGTACACACAGTTCGCATACTTCACTATGACTACCTCTTATAGGTTCATAAACGATCATAACTTTACGTCCTACAAAACTTGTATATTTCTGAACAATTGGTGGTCAATAGAACGAGAGTAGTTGAATAAAAATAAATAATGAAATCGAGGGGTGCTGTTAACGTGAGCATGAAAGCATAAGGATAATGATGGGATTGAAAGAGAAAACACTTGATAATACATTATTCAAAAATCGTAAACAATTAATTTTTTAAACGTGGCTATACATTACACTTCGGTTAAGGTATTCCTGTTCACATTTCCTAGAGTTAACTTGCGACATCTAAATGAACACTCCGCGTGCACCTATGCTTGTAACTTTGTCTTCAGCCTTCTTCACTTCCTTCTGAAAGGATAATTTTAAAGAAAAGATCAACGAAGAGAAATGTTTAAAAAATTTGCCTTTGAGTGGACTGCCCTTCAAAGCATTCTTCAGAGGCCTTTACAGTATTTACAAGCTTTGATTCCTCGTTCCTGGAATAAAGTTTCCAAGGGAATTGATTTCTATTTTCTTAATCCGAAATATATATTTAACTTCTATTATAACATGGCTATTGTCAACATCTTGTTTTTTGTCTGCCAATATAGAAATTTTACGATAAGAACTATTCAAAAACCAACTTGTTGCAATGCATTTCAGAATCCAATTTTTTGGGGGTAATAAACGGTTTTTCTCCTTTTTCTTTCCGTGACGACGCAGCCAACAGCGGAGTCGCACTTGGCAGCGACGAGGGTCGGAGGCGCTTGGAGAGCGAGCGCCAAGTGGCGGCGACTTCTTTACTGAGCAGCGAGACGAACGCCAAGAAAATTTGCAAAACAAACGTGCGAGTTGAATCTTATGTAGGGAGGTTGAAGGAGATGAAAGCGAGAACTAATGAGAGCTAATTTATGAGGGTATTTTCTCACTCGTAGAGCAACATCAGAGTTCGACTGACTACTACAACGTATCTGGTTGTCACTGAGATAGTAGACTTACGACTACAGCATATCTGGTTGTGACTGAGATAGTAGACTTACGACTACAGCACATCTGGTTGTCACTGAGATAGTAGACTTACAACTACAGTACATCTGGTCGTCCCTGAGATAGTATAGACTTACAACTACAGCACATCTGGTTGCCACTGAGATAGTAGACTTACAACTACAGCACATCTGGTTATCACTGAGGTAGTAGACTTACGACTACAGCACATCTGGTTGTCACTGAGATAGTAGACTCACAACTACAGCACATCTGGTTGCCACTGAGATAGTAGACTTACAACTACAGCGCATCTGGTTGTTACTGAGGTAGTAGACTTACGACTACAGCACATCTGGTTGTCACTGAGATAGTAGACTCACAACTACAGCACATCTGGTTGGTCCCTAAGATAGTAGACTTACAACTACAGCCCATGTGGTTGTCACTGCGATAGTCCACTCATCATGTAGACGCAGAAAGTAGGTATTACGAGGACTCGCACGAGCGTTTGCGTTACGTTTGAATTGTAAACGTTGGATGAGAACATAAGCGCGCACTTTTGACTGCGCAGCCCCGTTTCTCCGTTTGCTTTATTTTCTATACATGTTTTTTTTTCAAGTAATCTGTCTATAAAGCTAAACTTCTTTAGATTATTAGTTCAGTTTATAGAACAGCTTTTAACTTCAGCAATACCCGTAAGATGAAATGAAAACTGAGGGAGAAGAGGGTAAGAACGTCGGTTACATGAAATGAATGCTATACCCACAACAAAGTTAAGCATTCAGTAATATATTACTTATCTAGTTGTTTCATCCTAAACTGTCCCATATATTATATATGACATACACAGTAAAATTGCTTTTATATTTTTCTCTTATATAATTTCTCGTTTTTTTGTCCTCTTGACGAGAGATAATCAATGGACACTGAGAGGAAGACTAGGGAAAAAAGTTTATTTTCTGGGGAGTGGAAGGTTACGTAATGGTGCTAAAGGACACTCACGTCTCATAACCGTACAGATAAATTTTTAAACACGGTCATCCATATGTTTCTGAATATAACTCTACACATGATTGAGTGACATTATTCGGATGATGATAAAATAAATTTCACTACGTTTCGTGCACCCAACTTAGAACATCAAACACAGTAATAATAATCAAACAACATCATCATCATCATAGAACCTCACGACGGAAGGAACACATGTTCTTTCACTGGCCGAACACAGAACACAATCACACGGTCACGTCATAAGCGTAACTGTCCCAGAGAACGGCGGGCGCTGGGGCCTGTAGCTGCAACCTTGCAACGCGATGCGGTTGGCTGCTGTCGCGATCAGTCACTAAATTCTAAGAGAGAGAAAGAAGGGAGGGATACAGCTATAAATACCACACTCGCGCGTCTCGTCTAAAGCGAGAATACAAATACTAGGCACGAACACCTGTCGCAGAGCTGCGCCAGAGCAACAAATGCAGTCGTAAATATGCCGAGGTCATTTTTAGAATCTCACGCAGCGATGTTAACATATCTCCGTAGCATGATCTGGCTACAACCCTAGAAGAGCCTCAAACTCACGGTAATTGACATTATTTTTTATTAATTTAAAAGTCTTAATAGCTCACTCAGTGAGAGGAAAATAAACATATATTTTTGGAGCAACTGTTACAATATCGTTCATTTTCACTGGACCGCTACAGTCCAAAGGCAATCTCATCTCACATCAGGCAATCTCAATAGAACAGTGAGCTCGTGTTGAAGTGCACATGTAGTTTGGATACAAAAAGGCGCTCTGGCCTGCATTCGACGAGACAAGTGCAGAACCATTCAACCTCTGACTCAGCAGCAACAGTGGACTCGACTAAAGCCTACAGTCATGTAAGAAGAGCTGAAGGTCGAGTGCGATTTAAAGTTTTACGACTTGAGAATCTTCCCTGCACGTCCGTTTTTAATAACGGTCAAGTTTTTCAGGTGGTATCAAAACACTATAAAATGTTGAAATATTTTGCTTCAGCCCGTAGTAAGAAAATGATCTAAGTTCAATAATTAAGGAATATAAATTAATTTTACGTACTCTCTTTACCAAGTTTACTGATTATTACTGACAGTGAGCTGAGGTTTGCTACGTTTCATTTAAATTTATTTAAAGGTTTTCTTTGTCATCACTTTTGTTGTAAAACTGCTTTGAACATATTCCTACAACTAAAATAAGATGTATATTGTTAGGCCATCGCCAAGTTAGGTCGACTGATGCTTCTGTACTACGGAGGAAAATAATGCTTCCTTAGAATAAACTGAGCTCGCGTATCACAGAGACTTGCGAAACGTACTTCTGTAGCGGTTTTCAAAATTTAAAAAAGAAAAAACTTAACTTGAAAAAGAAAAACTCTTAGCTTGATAGCTCATAGTTTGTTTAGCTCAGCTTCTTAGCTCAAAGCTGTTAGCTCAATCGCTTTTTTTCGCTTGACTACTATTGCAAGTTTTGCTACTTCGCCACGCAGCCATCTGAAATTCTGGAAATTATTGAAAGTTTATCGCTGCAACAGAAAAACTGTTGACGAACCTCAACTTAATAAATATCAGTCAGCAAACTGACTTCTCTTCTATCCCTGCAATATCAGGAAGATTCCAATGGAATCACCAGCCTGAGAAATTACGGCTCTTTATTGATCAACTGACACTCAGGTATCCCTAAGACGGACATCATCAAAAGGATGGCATCCGAACAAGGACCAACCCACAATTATCCATCAATTATTGTTGGATTCTCTCAAATGTATTTATTCCATCAATTATTGATGGATAATTGTGGGTTGGTCCTTGTTCGGATGCCATCCTTTTGATGATGTCCGTCTTAGGGATACCTGAGTGTCAGTTGATCAATAAAGGGCCGTAATTTCTCAGGCTGGTGATTCCATTGGAATCTTACTGATATTTCAGGGATAGAAGAGAAGTCAGTTTGCTGACTGATATTTATCAAGTTGAGGTTCGTCAACAGTTTTTCTGTTGCAGCGATAAACTTTCAATAATTTCCAGAATTTCAGATGGCTGCGTGGCGAAGTAGCAAAACTTGCAATAGTAGTCAAGCGAAAAAAAGCGATTGAGCTAACAGCTTTGAGCTAAGAAGCTGAGCTAAATAAGCTATGAGCTAACAAGCTTTGAGTTTTTCTTTAACAAGTTAAGTATTCCTTTTTCAAAATTTAAAGATCGCGACAGAAGTACGTTTCGCAAGTATTTGTGATACGCGAGCTCAGTTTATTCTAGGGAAGCATTACTTTCCCTCCGTAGTACTGAGGCATCAGTTGACCTATCTTGGAGATGGCCTAACATGTATAAACTATTTAATGAACTAATACCTCAGTAATCAGAAATCATGACTCTTCATCTTAATACCTCGAGTGTAGTCATGCATTGTCGCAAATCCAGCCTTGCTCCTTACTAAAGTCCCGTGCAAGACAGCCCATATCTTGTATAATTGGGGACTAGGTCTTCTCTTATAACAAAACTGGCCTAAAAAGTAAGAACGCTAACTATTTATGACAAGCGGGGAAATGGTGGGAGTGCTTCACTTTCCTGGCGACCTTAATAACCTT
>JACJUY010003933.1:0-14175 GCA_014220935.1 Platorchestia sp. MABIK | reverse complement strand
GGAAATCCCACGTGGACGCCACGTATCAAATCCAGCATGCAATGTACTAACATGGCTATGATGAGTAGATTCAGTGGCAAATCCATTTTACCAGCTGAAATCCACGAAACCAGCAAATAACCATGTGGTTTCCACGTGACATTGTATGTAGGGTCACGGCGCAGACAGTTGCTCGTCATCCTAGCGGTTACGCGGTACCGCCGTAGTTGAGCCCAAACGGAAATTATTTCTGTTGCTTTAACGGACTAAATACGGCGTTCGCGGTACCCACACACACACCTCACACTCACGACTACAACTGTCGCAGTTCGGCCATTCAGGGATTATCCTGAGCTGGCCCTAACGGACTAATTACGGCGAAGACAGTTGTACGTCTTCCTAACGGTACCGCCGTAGTTGAGCACAAAGAGAAATTATTTCTGTTGCTTTAACGGACTAAATATGGCGTAGGCGGTCCCCATACGAACCTCAGGCAGGGCAGCTGCGCAGAAAAGCTAGCGCCCCGGAAAAGTAGCTGCACAGAAGACAGCCCCTTTTCTCACGAACCCCACGTCGACCGCTAGGCGGCATCGACACACAGCGAATAGGCGATCAAATCATAATACCTACGCATACCTAAAAACTGTTGTGTAATGTCTTGAATTATAAGGCAATGAGCGAGGGAGATTATTCAGCAATAAAGATACCAGGCAAATGATATTCGTCAATACTTATTCAGTATGTTCTGTTACTAAGAATTATTTTTGAGACGATAGATGACGAGTTATTTTGGCTTTAAATTCTCTCGGTGTTTGAGGGATTTTAATACTCAGGGGAAGTTTGTTCCACAGTAAGGCGCCTGATATTGACAGAGCCTTTTGCCCTGTGTGAGATGAACGATAGTTGACTAAGACATTATTGTTTCTGTTCGGCTTTTGGTTGGTTACATTGGGTGGATTGAAACGCACTATCTCAGCATTGCTCTGAGGAAGATATAACGAGGAGAACACGTATTGGGCCCTTTGCATGAGGAGCCTTTCTTGGATAGGAATCCAGCCGAGTTTATAAGGAGAGGGGTTACGTGATCATCTCTTTTGAAATTATCGTTGCATACCACCTTGGCTGCGAAGTTCATGCACTCTTGTTAGTCCCTTAGGAATTGAGGTAAGTCTCCCCATACTAGGCTGCAGTAGTCAATGCGCGATAACACCAGGGATTGAATGGCTAGTAAACTGGATTTTTCGTCTAGAATACTCTTTATACAATGGAAAAACATTAAAGTTCCATAAATTTTGTTGCAGGTATTCTCAACATGAGATTTGAAGGACATGTTTCTATCGAACCAGATACCTAGATTTTCAACTTTTTCTGATGCTTTAATTTTATCATTTCTAACTGCAAGAGTAAGATCTGAAGTTTTGTTAATTGCGTCTTTGGATTCAAAAATAATGCATTGTGTTTTATTAGCATTTAATTTGAGACCATTTCGGTCGTACCATGATTTCAGGCTAGTCAGTATAGTTTCGGCTTTAATTTGCGTCTGTGGTATTTCCGATACAGAACTTGTTATTGAAATTTGAACATCATCTGCATACATTGAGATCCGTGTGTTAGAAATCATTGGAGGGTAATCATTGATGAAAATAGAAAACAGTAGCGGACCAAGAATGGATCCCTGGGGAACAACAAAATTGTTTTGAACAGGGACAATTCGTTTTCTACGCAGACTGCATGAAATCGATTCGACAAGTAACTTTCAAACCATTGCGTGTCTACTCTCAAGTTCAGTATTTTACGTAGAAGTCTTTTATGTTCGACGCTATCGAACGCTTTAGAGAGATCGAGTAGCAGCAAGAGTGTTACCTTCTTTTGATCGATGTCACTGTATATTTTTTCAGAGATATTGAGCAGAGCGTCTTGAGTGCTAGTGTTTCTTCTGTGGGCGTATTGATTTCGGTGGAGTAAATATGACTCGTCAAGGAGAAATGACAGTTGATTTGTCACCATTTTCTCCAATATTTTGGACAAGACAGGCAAAAGACTGACGGGCCTGTAGTTTGATGCTGTATTTGGGTCACCACTTTTATGCAACGGTTTGATAATGGAATGTTTCCATTGGTCTGGAAACGTGTTGGTTGCTATTGATATATTAATCATCAGATGAATCCATGGTGCTGTGACTGGGAAACTGTCTTTGATATATTGAAGACTGATACCATCATGTCCAACTGCCTTTGTGTTTTTTAGTGAGTATACGATTTTTCTTAACTCCGGTAAATCGACAGGAGGTGGTCTCCACCTGACATCAGCCTTCGAGGATGCTGTGGGGCATGAATTTTCAATTGACGTTTCACCCGGATTGGTACACACCTCACTGAAAACTTGAGCCCCTACTTTTGAAAAGAATGTGTTGAAGTCCGTGGCAGTTGCCAGGGGATGTTCAAAATTACTTTTACGGTCTAAATTCTTATATGGGGCTACCGCACTTATGGTTTCCCAAGTTCGTTTCGGGTTATTTTTAGGCGTTAATTGTTCCTGGTGGAAGTGAGTTTGTTTCGCTTCAGTGATTTTCTTTCGAAGAATTTTTTCATGTTCTTTATATCTCCTGTATAAGGTAGGGTTTGATCTATTGTTTTTGTACTCTCGCAAGTTAGTTTTCGTTATTTTGCTCATCTCTTTAATTCCGTCAGTAATCCAAACAGTGCGTTTTGGCTTGTTTTTTTTTGTTGACGTAAGGTGCGCATTCGTCGAGAGCTGCAGGGAAGTTCTCGTTGAAGATGGACACTTGAATGTCAACATCGTCAAATTGCATCATATTCTGGAAGTCGGTGGACTTATTAAGTAGTTTTTCTTGAAATAGTTCCGCTGAATAGTGTCTTTTCGAGTAATAAGTCATTAAGCGAAATTTTTGTCTTTCCTTTGCAATATTAATTTCACATTCTATAGAGTGGTGATCGGAAATAGGAGGTGATAGTACTGTACTAAGTATTGCGGTGGGATTATTTGTGATTGCCAGGTCGAGGAGTGTTTTAGAGACTTTAGTGATGGGTTGTTGCAAATCCAGCCTTGCTCCTTACTAAAGTCCCGTGCAAGACAGCCCATATCTTGCATAATTAGGGACTAGGTCTTATTTTATAACAAAACTGGCCTAAAAAGTAAGAACGCTAACTATTTATGACAAGCGGGGTAATGGTGGGAGTGCTTCACTTTCCTGGCGACCTTAATAACCTTGGACATGCATAAAATGTTCGTTTGTCTTTACGAGCGAATCCGAAGCCTCAGCTACGGATCCGAGCGAAGTTGAGGAGGGTGCCTTCGCGGGTGGCTTCGTCAGATGAAGATGATAAGTGGTCCGGGGCGCATGTCTACAATGTGCTCTGACCTATACCGGCCCCGCTTCAGGGAAGCTTAATCCTTGACAGCCGGCTTTTTGTGGAGAAATGTTCACAAGAACATAGTCTTCGAACGTAACTTCGAGGTGAGCATTCTCTTTAGCTATTGTCCTACTTGTCATAAGTTTTTGTTATTGCAGCGTGTACAGCGTTCAGGGTGTCAGCTAAAGACTATGTTTCCTGTGCCAGTTAGTTCTGGAATTTTTTCGCCGCCTAAGCGGGTTGGCGAGACATAGTTCTTTTTTCGAAGATTATGCTTAGGAAGTAGTTCTTTTTTCGAAGATTATATTCTTCGTTTTCGAGAGATAAATAATTCTCACTCTTTCGAAAAACGATTGCTTCCTAAATTCGAAGTTAAATCTTCCTTTTTTTTGAAGTTAAAAACACTTCTTCATTTAAGTGTAACTTTTTAAAAGAACAAAATGTTCTTAATTTAAAAGCTGCGGAAAGCAGTATTGCCTAAAAACGGCAATTCAGCCGGCCTTTATAACGACGTCCTGTGGACGCTAAAGCTTGGCTGGAGTTCGACAGGTAAAATCCTGGTTTCTATTTATTTTTTCTTAGAATATTTTCTTTTCCATTTCAATAATTTATAACTTTTCTTCATTAAAAAAATTATAATAAAACTTAGAATATTTTCTAAAAAATTGTAAACTTTTAAGCTGCCGCTGAGCTGTCCGGAGTCCGGGGCCGGTAAATCTCATCTCATTAGTTTAAGGTCTATTAAGTTGAGTGTAACCTGTACTATTTTTATTCAAGGTACCTTTTGTCGTTGCTAAACCTTGTGTTTATAGGTTCTAGCCTTTTTACCTTGTCTAAACCTTTTTCTTTATTTCACTCAACTATAAAATGTGTGTATAAGTGTAAGTTTAAAAAGAATATTTAAAGTAAAAATTGGCTTTTTGTGTAACTGTGTGAAAAAATTTCTAATGTCTTGAATTTAAAAAATATCTGGTGGGGTATTTAAACTTTCTGTATTTTCTGTGTCATTAGTATTTTTCCATGTTTGTCTTGAGTATGTAAACTGTCCATTTGGCAAGTGCAGAATTTCTTAGATGTATGTAATTCTTATAAGCCTAACAAGTACAATTTATTATCAAAATGAGTGAAAACTTAAATTCTTCCGCCCTTAGCATAAAATTGCGGGGAGTAAAATGTAGTATAACAGCTCTGCGTAAAAAAGCTCTTTCTCCTGGCTGTGAGCAAGCCTTCCTAGTGGAAGCCATTCCTCAGTTGAGTAGCCTTCTACAGGCCTATAGACTTTTGTCCTCTACTCTCCCTTCAGATATTGAGGAGGTGTCGGATGAGGAACTGGTTAGGCGAGCAGAGTATGAGGTGCAAGTGTTTGAGCTGTTAGCTGAGCTAAAAAATCTGATTTCAACTTCACCGGTGTCAAACTCAAGTGATACCGTTCCTACTTCTGTGTGTAGTAAGGTTTCAATTTTAGATGTACCCTTGAATATTTTTAGATCCCCTCAATTGACGCTGAAGAAATTTAGCGACAATGAGCACTGTCCTTTTGCTTTTCTACACTTTCAAGAATCTNATTGAGCAAGGTATTGGCTCTCTTGCCTAGGACTTCAGCAACGAGCAATGGCTGGATTTGCGACAATGTTTGCCTTTTGTTAAATTTAATCTCGAATTTAATATGAGAAATTTACTAGGTTTTGGTGCATATCAATCAGACGCACAATTTAGAATTCTTCACTCCGTGGTGAACTTCCTTGTTGCTACTAATAGATGTAAGTCACTTTAAATATTTTGAATTTGATCTGGTTAGATGTCTGGGTCAAATAAAATCATCACAAAACAGTAACCTGTCACCTTCCATAGACTTCAGTTCGAGAAGTCCAGCAATTTTGAGGACTCAACGGAAAAGTGTTTCGGTATTGGAGAATTTTCTTAATCATCCTGATACTGCCTAAGAACTTCTATAGGCTATCAGGTTACACGGATTTTTACTGAAGAGTCCAACGACTTTCAAGATCCTTCCGGATCCTCGACGAAAAAGCATCTCATCTAAGGAGGCCTAATATTTTAAATTTATGATGATGCGGATTGCTTGGTGGTTCCGTGTTGCCAAGGTTGTTTTGTTTTCATCATTTGGTTTGTTCTGATAAGCCGATAACGCGGACCTTGACGATTAGATTTCTCCTGCCGGCATTTTCAGCTAATAGCTTTATGAGGCTGACTGTTAGCGAATGAAATAGTTGCAAACATGTCGCTTTTATTCCATGGTAGAGTGGCCATCGTAACTGGGGCTGGCAATGGTGAGAATCGGGTATTTTCGTTACGGCAAACCTTAGTTAGCGTAGTAGTTTAGTGGACAAGTCTGGTACACAGGTGCTGAACTCTTTTTCTTTTTTTTTGTGTGTGAGTATTGAGGAGGGAATCGTAGGCCGTTACAAAGGCCCCGGCACTGTCGGCCCTCAATTTCAAGTTCAAATTCGTATATGTGTCACAAATTTTTTAGGGTTATGGACTGTTTGCAATTAATATGCATTCTAACGCATGACTGCGTTGAATTATTGTTATTGTTAATTTGACATAGATTTTCAAGTTTTTGATAGTTTCTTCAAATTAGCCAATCGGGTTCAAAACTTGTTTTGATTTTCTTTTGCGAAAATATGTTAACTACTGCTATTGCCTTAACTTAACACTTATAAATGCTAGCTTTAATTAAATGTTGACTAAAGCAGTAACTCATTAATCATAAAGGCCACCTATAGCCAGTTGAGTTAACTTTTCTGAGTTTTCAATGTTAAAATTTATAGAATTTTAACATTTTGATACCATTTACAATCTGTATTTGTGAATGATAATTTCATAACAGACAATGAAAAATATTTAAATATTATTAAATATCCAGCAGAACATTAGTGTTATTATAATTATCATTTTTTTTATAGAATAAGTTACACTCTCTAAAATCATTTATGACAGATTTCATTGGCTTCATTCAACATCTCTAGTTTTTCGCTCAAAAAGTAGAAGGGGACATTTTACTTCTATGCTCATTCATGAGTGACAGACTAGCGGGCTAAGAATGCACTAATGCAATATTGAGGTGACTTCAGAGTAAATAAAAATTTTTGAAATACTGCACTTTCATTGTCTGATATGTATTTAAAAAAAAGGCATTAAAATGAAACTGAATGAAATTACTTTGCTGAGCTTATTTCAGGATTAGTTAATGAAAAACAAAATGAAATTCATCTGAATATAGGTATCAATTGCTGAAATCATGCAAGTTTGGGATTGAATACAAAGAATAAATAGTGGGCTCTTAAATATAGGTAGTTAGAAAGGCCCACTGTATTTAAGTTTGAGCATTATAATGCAGTCTTTTATTTTTCCTTAACACTATACCTACCTTATAATAACTTAGGTGCTATATTGTCAGTAAGATGTTTTCAACTTCATATAATAAAAAAAACTGTGCTTGTACTTTGTATATCAAATAAAAAAAAAAATTACTCAAACAAAGTAAATGTGTATAAAACTTTGAACTCTTTGTAACACTTCATCTTGGTGTCATGGTAGGACTTGAGATAATAAACTAATAAGAAACATAGTAGCATTTGCCATGATGCTGGTACCAGTTTAGTATTTTATTGACACACAAATATTGATTGTATTAGGTCCTACCTTCCTTATGTTTTGACATGTAAAAATATGTAGAAAATTGTTTGAAATAAATTTGTTCAATCATGATGGCATTTTTGAATTAATTTTTAGAATAATAATGCATCAAAGAATTTGAATTGAGAAATCAAGGTCCTGACAATTGAAATCACTATAAGAAAATTCTGCTGTGCATAGATAAATTAATTTATTCGTAGGAGAATTTAACTCCCGTCATTTCAAAGGAAGTAATGCTAATCATATGATAATGAAGCATTGGCTTTTCAACTAGTTACAGAGGGGAATGACAGGGCTGTCATATGGAATAATGTGTAAGTAGCTCAAGATTTGCCACTAAATTTTGCATAAAATTTTTGAGCAGGACCTATTAAACCTTTGTTTTCCCACTTTGTTTTGAAATACCAAAAAACAAAAGTTGTTCACGTCAGCTAAATTAAAAAAAATATTTCTGCCATAGTAATAATTGATTGACATTTAGATCTACATTTGCTTAACAGATTTAATCAACTACCTAAGCAGAAATAACAATCTCAGTTGTTGAGCCAGGTTGGAATGCAAAAGTTATGTTTTGTAATTTTTCAGTAAGTTGAGCTTATACTTGCATATTTTTGTGTCTTTGTTAAACATGTACTAGTTTCCTGAAAAGAGGAAGTACCCAAAAATCAATGAGTCTTTCAAAATAAGAAGTATAATGAAAACATTCCTCTACCAGAATTGGTGGATTGCATTTAGTGAGTACATAGCAACTTTTCTGTTTCAGAAAAGTGCACAAATTTGGGATAGATATATTCTAGTTATAGAATATTTCATCTTGAAGTTACTGGAAAGTTTAAACAGAAGATTTGCTAGTGGAGCCTCTCCTGTCTTACATTTTATGCCACAGAAAATGTTGATTCATTTTCATATCTCCAATGCAAGAGCTCTAAGCCTTATTTTTCTGTTGCCAAAATTGCATGTAACTCAAATGTACCTTGTCTATATGAACATTTTCAATCACCATCCTAAGCATTTGTTAGTTGGAATTGCTTATTTTTTCACTCAAGTTACTTGCAAATCATGAACACTTTATTTGTTAATGAATTTTTTGCTTCACAGGACTTGGTAAGGCTTATGCGCTGCTGTTTGGCAGTCGAGGGGCCTCTGTGGTTGTCAATGATTTGGGAGGGCAACGGGATGGCCAGGGGGCCAGCAACCGACCTGCGGATGATGTCGTCCAGGAGATCAGGAACAAGGGTATGTGTCATTGGTGCCCCTTGAATTTTGTATGTTCTATTAATGCCAATCAATGACACCTGTTCAATTTTGTTGCTTCAATTGGGGCCAGTTGATTATACCGGGTGTCCCACAAAAATGTCCCCGAATTTTTAATTGATTATATATCTGCTTTAAATTAACATATTTGAATTGTCTTTTTTTCACAATGTAGTAAATTTTGTTTGCTTTTTGAATAATATTAGTTTTTGAAAATCGATTGAATAACCACTTTACAATGATTGATTTACTGAAAGGGATAGAAAAACTAATTGTTCAAAGGAAAAGCTTTAAAAACAACACTTGTGTTCTTCTTCATCTCTTAATACCTACTGTTAAAAACAATTTTACAATGATGCAACCTACACACCACCAAGTATGTATCACCTCCATCATTAATAATTCTTCGACAATGAATTGAAGAAGTGTTTCAAGAACTGAAAGAAAACGGTGAAATAATCTGAAAAACTCTTTGTTCAAAGGTGGCTAGAAGTAATACTTGCCTTGAGAGAAATGGAGGGTATGTCAAAGAACACTTCATTACTTTACTTATTTGAATGTTATTTAAGGTTATGATTTGTTACTTTTCTAAATTTTGTTTGATTGGTTTTTAAAAAATACAAAATAAAAAAGAATATCAATATTGTTTTAAAAACTTTTCATTTGAACAACTAGTTTTTCTACCCCTTCAGTAAATTGATCATTGTGAAGTGGTTTTTCAACCGATTTTTAAAAACTAAAATTATTTGAAAAGGAAATAAAATTTACTACATTGTAAAAAAAGACGATTCAAATATGTTTATTTAAAGGGGAGATTTGATTAATTAAAACGTCCGGGACATTTTCGTGTGACACCCTGTATTGGTACCTGTTGGATTTCATTGTTTAGATCCATGCAAAATTCAATTTTATATTTGGTTTAGTCAGTGCCACAAGGGTATTTATTTGTTGACTTTGAAGGCAAAACTGTGCTGGCTGTGAATTAATTGTAACATGTTACAAATTTGTTTTAGTGATATTTGTGCATGTGTTGTTAATATGATGATGTTCTTTTCATTGCCAAAAATGTATGTTTTGCTATCAGCTGAGGTTAGCAAATGTTACATTTATTTCTTGTACTAATGCCTTCAGTTCCTATAGCTTTGTCAGCACAATTAATTGAAAAATACTGTTTTTTCTGAAGTTATTTATGTTCAAAGGCTCAGTATTTGTAAGTGACAGCCACTTGCATGTGTCAGGAAGGGGCCACTTTTACAGTCTTAAATCTACTACATGGGTAATGTGCACAACACCCACGGTCATCTAAGGTAACATATGAACAGATATTTCTGTGCCCATAGTCTTTAATTTGAATCTACTTGGGTTTTCTGACTCTTACAGTCTTTAATTTTAAATCTAGCCATGTAGTTCAGCACAAATAGTTCTCATTCTCAAATATAGCTTAGTGGCACCTCATTTTATATTCTTCAGTTTGAACAATGTCATGCAGCACCATACCTCCAGCTTTCAATTTTGAGCAAGGCCAAGTGTCATGTCATTTATGGTCCCAGTTCTAAAAATTCCTCGGACAGCCGCTCACATAGATTTAAATTTTCAATAGGCATAAGTTTTAATTTTCCCTGTCATGTCACCTCATTTATAGTCTTCAGTTTTGAACATTGCTTGCAATGCCTCACTCATAACCTGCCACTTCAAACACCTAATTTTTTAGCTCCAGTTTTACAAATTCCATGCATTAAAGCATTTAGGTATATAGCATTTGATTGCAGACACTACCTACCAAGTGTCACCTAATTTAAAGTGCTCAGTTTTAAACTATCCAATGCAGCAGTTCACTCATTGCCTCAAACTTTAAACATGCCGAAGTGTTGCCTCATTCATAGTCTTCAGTTTCAAACATGCTTTGGAGCCTCTCACGTACAACCTTCAACTTCAAACACATCCAAGAATCATTTCATTTACGGTCCTCAGTTTTCAACATCCTTTAAAGCATCTCACGTACAACCTTCAACTTCAAACCCATCCAAGAATCATTTCATTTATGGGGATCAGTTTTAAAAATTCCGCACAGCCATCACTTATATCATTTATTGCAACACGGCCAGGAGGCACAGCAGTGGCAGACTACCACAGCGTGGAGGACGGTGCCGCCATAGTCGACACAGCCCTCAAAAACTTCGGCCGCATCGACATCGTCGTTAACAACGCTGGCATCCTCAGGGACAAGAGCTTCGCTCGCACCAGTGACGCAGACTGGGGTCAGTCAGTAGATCT
Organism: Platorchestia sp. MABIK; assembly: GCA_014220935.1. Classification (NCBI taxonomy): domain Eukaryota; kingdom Metazoa; phylum Arthropoda; class Malacostraca; order Amphipoda; family Talitridae; genus Platorchestia; species Platorchestia sp. MABIK. The sequence continues at coordinate 3,634 of JACJUY010003933.1, read as the reverse complement.
GTTCCGTGTCGTGAAATGCCTTAAGTTTGTTCTCTGTGTGTTAAGTCATCGTTTTTAATTTCTTTTGTGGAATGAATTTCGACTCGCAGTTTATAATTCCTTTCGTGACAGGAATTTGGAGTCGCCGTTTATAATTTTTTTGTGAAACGAATTTTGAGTTGCCGTTTATAATTCCTTTAGTGAAATGAATTTTGAGTCGCCATTTATAATTCCTTTTGTGACAGAAATTTTTAACTTTTGTGACACGAAAATGGGCTGATTTAATGCCCCTTCATTGGTTAAATTTATTTTCAGGATGTTGAATTGCCCGCCTGCAATTCTTCTTCCAGTCGAAATTTTTCCTCTGTTCATCGAACAAACCAATATACTTTTATTATTTTTTGTTATCTTTCTTTTTAGGCCTATTGCGTGTCATTATTTCCCGCTCTCTTTATCAGTTCTGGCTTTTTCGAGTCTTTGTCATGCCTTCCATTACCGTTTGTACCCTGAATCTCTCCTTTCTTAACCTAGTTTGTGTGGCTTTTTTAATTCCACGTCATGTCTTTCATTTTCGTCTCTGTTGAATGACTCAGCCGTGTTGACCTCTTTCCCACCATGTACTGCAGTAGAGCTGTTACATTGTGTTCACATTGTGGCCATTTGTTCATTTTGTGGCCATTTGTTCATTTTGTGGCCATTTGTTCATTTTGTGGCCATTTGTTCATTTTGTGGCCATTTGTTCATTTTGTCTCCATTTGTTCATTTTGTGGCCATTTGTTCATTTTGTGGTCATTTGTTCATTTTGTGGCCATTTGTTCATTTTGTGGCTATTTGTTCATTTGTGGCCATTTCATAATGGTTGGAACATCTTTCACTGAGGACCTTAACAAGTTCCCCGCATACCAGTCGGTAAACTGCTCATTCACATATTGCTTTCATCTGTTTTGCGACCTGTTCAAGAAATAACTGTTACCATACCAGGTGTAATGCATTGTGCGATTGTATTTTTCATATTTCATGGGAAAGATAAAAATGTACTCGAGCTGTTAAGTTGACTTCTCTATTCTGCTACTTACAACCTAACCAAACCAACCGTTTACAACCGCAGAAACGCGGTGAAGGTGTTAAAATCAACGTTCAATTCAAGCCAGGAGCGGCGACTATCAGCAAGAATAGTTTATGGAAAACACTGCTGTGAATAATTTCAGGGACGGTAACATGATGTTTGGGTAGTTTGCGTTCGATTATTATTCCAAGAGTTCAGTCCCTGTGCGATGCATGATGAAAAGGAGAGTCAAAATATGTCGCGGCATGCTGGTCCGAGTCCAAAAGAGCTTGGGTGTGAGAAAGGGATGATGTTTCTCTTGACTTAGCACGTTCACTGCCGTCGCTGCCCTTTCGTCTTCAACTTTTATCTTGTTTCATGCAAGCTCTTTCTCAACTTTTTCTATGCACTTTGTGTGTAGATTCTGCATTCCCTTATCTCCAGACTAAATGGTGCCTTCCTCCTTCCTCTCCGGAATGCTTTTTAGAGCAGTTAGGGAGGCTTAAACTAACATCTAATCTAATCGGCTCACTGCAGTCCTGTTATTTAAGCACCTACTTATTTTCCTTTTTCATCTTGTTTCATCTTGTTTCATAAATTCGCTTTCTAACATACTGTTTTTATGCACTGTGGATTTTGTGTCGAAACACACCTTGAGCATAGATTTTACGTTCCCTTAATGCCATAGTGGTGCCTTACTCTCTTTGAAAGCACTTTGGTTCAGGTTATAAAGGCTTAAACTAACTCGTATAATATTTTCTCAATACGCTATATGACTACGTTGACTGATCTACCTGTCAATATCGTACATTTTGAGCAGAAAATTATAACTGTGTTCAAAACTAAAGCAAATTCTGAACAAAATTGTTCACAGCTCTTAAGCAAATTGTACGCAAAATTAATTGTATGCAAAACTAATGCAACCTCAGAATACTTCAGGCGCAATTTCGACGGAAATTCCCCGTCATTGTCCGTCTGGTTCAATGGAAAGTTCGTTTGTGAATCACATTTGTGGGCACTTCAAATTGTTCAATCTTGTTCCTCCGTTCACATTAACGCGTTGGTGATGACGTAAGCAACCGGTGAAACACGTAGGCCAATTTCACAATGCTGCTGACTGACCAGTAAAGGCTAACTCAAATTTCAAAAATCCTGAATCAAATCTTAATGAAGACACGATCCAATACATGTTTGCTATTTTCAAAATGGCGCACTACAATTGGCTGTAAATGCGAGTTGAACATTTAACTTCAGTTTTACCTATCTATTGTTGTCACTGTGTAAACACAATCCTTTGTTTGCTGCCGGTATTCAGTTGGAAGGTTTGAAGCGAGCGCAGCAANAAAAATAGATACAGCTTTAAATACTTTCTCCATCGTACCCAATAATTTGGGATAGGAGGAGAAGCGCGCAACCTCCACAATCGAAGTTTCACGGGGAGGAGCAACAATAACATTGACACACGCAGCGGAAACCAATTGATGCGGAATGCAACCCAAGTGTCCCTTGGGCCACTTATCCCTACTTTCTTTGATCCAAACAGGACCTTCTAACCACAATATTTATTTTCTAAAAATTTAGTTACCTTGACACCTCGTGTCAGCAGATCTGCCACGTTAAATATGGTAGGAACATACTCATAACAGACAGAAGCCAAAGTTTTACCTTCTAACGTCTGGCGCATACTTTCTATATCTTTTATTATATTACTTACAAAGACGTTCTTTCGGGGCGGTTTACCGCTCAACAACCAAGCCAAAGTGACCTGGGAGTCAGTTAACAAAGTTACGTTAGAGACTTTATACGGAAAATTAACGTCAGACATCAGTGAAACGAGACACTGATATGCAAGATAAACGGCCAAAAGTTCAAGAGAAAGAAGAGTTCGTTGCCTAGGAGGCGAAACCTTAACTTTAGAGAAAAGAAGTGAACTGCGTTCCTTCTGGACGCCATAAATGCATGTGCCGAAGGCGCTAGCACTAGCATCGCAAAACACAACTAGGTCAATATTCTCGGTTTCGATCAAATTCATTCTAGGGAACTCGAAATTACTCAACTCAGAAAACTCCTGACAATAATTACACCAGTCTTTACATATATCGTCTGGAACATCTTGATCCCATCCCAGTCTCAAAGGCGTCAACCTACGTAAAATGAGCTTACCTCGTACCGAAAATGGTAGCAAAATCCCCAATGGGTCATAAGGTGAAGCAACCTCAGATAGAATGCGCCTACGCGTTCAACAGGAAGGATCCAAACTTTTCACTGACAGCTAAAGAAGATCAGAAGAAGAATCATAGTTGTACCCCAGCACTCTGGAGAGCACGTCGGCACTACAAAGAGCAGGGTCAATTTGAGACAATAGATTAGAGTTGTTGGATTGCCATTTGCGCAACGGAAATCCGCTTTCTTCAAAGGCTCGGTTTGCGCGATGAAAAGTGTTGAGCGCAAGCTCAGGACTATTAGTAGTAAAAAACAAGTTATCTACGTATAGCTTGTGCGCCATAACGTCTCTGATTACCAAATCACTCAGCGTTTCAGAATGTAACTTAAGAAGATAATTAAGAATATACGGAGATGCTACAAAACCGAACAACAGAGTAGTGTAGC
>JACJUY010003932.1:48231-70998 GCA_014220935.1 Platorchestia sp. MABIK | reverse complement strand
TCTATTCTTGAGAGCGTGGCACGAAACATGCAAATAAACACTTGACGGTAATTCTTAGTTGTAGAAAATCAGGGTTGATAATTCTACTCTATGTTATTTCATGAAGTCGGATATTGAATGTTGTCCTATGTCAATACTGAAAACAGAGCGGAGACGGGGATAATCACGTAAGCATGCAGGCATACTGTACTTCCAAGCAAACAAGGCAAGCACAGTTATACTATACCCATATCTAGATTATAAATTACCTATGAACTATTGGGTCATGTTGTCTACACGACAAATTTCTTTACCAGTCAAGGGGTTGATAGTATGCTTTTTACGACAGTAAAATAACTCGTTATTCCAGAATATTTCTGAAAAATGGACGCGAAATATTCTTCGTAAAATTGACAATAATACCTCACTGTATCCACGATACAACATGCGGTATTAATCCAAGTCGAGGAAAAAGGAACTCGAATCTACCTCTACGTATTATCAAACACTGCAACATGAAAAAGAAGTTGAATTTTGCCCAACCTTATTGAAGAGAGATGTGTGTTATATTGTGGCCTCTTTTAATGCTGAAAGCAAAGCATGAGAGGTGTCAACTAAACGTACAAGTATTTTGAAAACGAAGAGATTTTTTAGCATATTCTGTATAGGAGTCGATCAAAAATAACCCAAACAACACAGTATGAAGCGGCGTAGGAAAACCGTCGGCAGTCAAAACAGCACGCAGGTTTCTGGGAAGGAATAAATACATGGATGGTTTTCAAGGGGCAACCTTAACCATTCTGCTGGTAAAATATCAGAGAAACAAATTCAGGTAACGATTTTGGAGGAAGATTGCGTTCAAGCACTTTCTCCTTCAAAGTAAATAAAAAAGGCTCAATAATATTGAGATCTGATGACTGTGGTGGGCACGGGAGATGCGATTTATTACCCTCATGCTCACAAAACCAGTTTTAGACGATCCGAGATGTGTGAACAAGAGGATCGTCGTTCTGGGATAAACAAACAATGTACCATGGGATAAACATGATGCGCCAAAATGGTCACAAAATCTTTGCCAGTAATGCGTCCTTCCAGAGCGGCTATGGGGCCTATGTAGTACCACTATTCGTCTGCCCAAATCATGATCGAACCCCTGCCATGTTTTATTCTTAGCATCAAGGAGTCTGTATCTCAGGCTTGGGACAGCGTTCGCCAGATGTAGAACTTAGCCAGAAGAAGGAAACACTGTGGTTCAAGACTTATTCGAGTTAATAATACCTGTCTTCCATTGCTTCATAGTCGAGGGCTGGAAGCTTCGGCACCACTTAACCTCTGACAGGGATTCGTGTCACTCATGTGGGGTTTTAGAATTGCAGCTTACTCTAAAAATCTCAACTTGAAGAGTTCACTCTTTTTATTATTTTGGTGCTAATAGGTTTTATGAGCCCAAAATTTTTTTTAGCTGAATTTTGCAGCAGTGGTTACCTTATTTCTTGTCACAATCTTCTTTAAAGACCGTCTGTCCCGATCACACAATTTCGTCTTCGTTGTAGGGTAGCGTATGAAATTTTCCCCCTTCTCATGTATGCTGTATGAATCTTCAATTCGGTGCCTGTTGAAACATGAAGCATTTCGCTACCTTGATAGCAGAAGCACCCACTGTACGAGTAACTAATAATAACCCATATTCGAATTCACTTAGCTCGGAGCACACAGTGCTCTCTCAACTACACAGAACACTGTTCTGACAACAGTTGACACTTAATAGAATTAATAGGGCGGTTTTTGGGGAATCTTATGTGCAATGTGAAAAAAAACAATGTAATGAGGAACATTCTTTAAATAATAAACATTTCGGAATCTTCGATTATATCCTCAGTGCTATAAAACAAAGAAAAAACGAAAATCAACTTATTGCAAGAACTGTAAAAACTATTACTATTTTATAAACTATTGATTGTCGTTTCTTCGTTTTTCACCACTTAGGATGGAATTGGAAATTCTGAAATTCCGAAACGTTTGCTATTAAAAGAATGTTCCCTGTTACATTGGTTCTTCTTTTCATATTGTAATTGACACTTGCATTATGTTGCGGACATTGTACAGGTGGTATCAGAGGACTTATATGACGGCGCCACCCACAGACTTGGCTAGAATCAACATTTATGTTCACGCATGCAGTTCATCAGATGTAGCAATTTTCTCTAACAACTGTAAATAAATAGCAAAATATGTATGCTTATCCGCATTTCTACTTTCACGAAACGCAAATTTCATGCTGATTCGAGAAATATATATATAGTAACGTTATAGGGCGTACTGTTGCTGCCGCTGCTACTGGTTTCAGACAATTACTGTTATATTATACAGGGTGGGGCACATCAAATGCCCGCGTTTTGAAAAAGCCATTAGAAAAAGTAAAACAATACTTACAGAATTATTTGTTATTTTATTGAAATCAGTATACAATGCCGTTTGTGTGTCCACTTTTTGAAGATATTATCGGGAAGATGGCATCAATAACAAATAATTTTTCCAAAAGCCTTTCTAAACGCAGGAATTTGATTCGCCCACCCTGTACGTGCTAATGCCTCAGATGAATACAACGACGAACATTTACTTAAATTTACTTGAGAAAGTCAAGTGATCGAAATATTTTCTTTGGAACCTACTAGAACAAACCGAAAAGAAAAAATTGCATCACACTTAGCAGACATCATCTCGTAGCTATTATTTTTCCAAATTGTCTACAAATGCCTAAATTGCCTAGAACATGCAATTCACGCTTTTTCAACATCAGTTGCAAAAAACTTTTATCGCCAGCAGAAGTCATTTATCTAAATGCGAAGAGCATTGAATCCCCTACCTGTTGCCAGCTCCCTTCCACCTGTTGCCAGCTCCCCTTACCTGTTGCCAGCTCCCCCTACCTGTTGCCAGCTCCCCCTACCTGTTGCCAGCTCCCCCTACCTGTTACCAGCTCCTCCCACCTGTTGCCAGCTCCCCCACCTGTTGCCAGCTTCCCCACCTGTTGCCAGCTCCCCCTACCTGTTGCCAGTTCCACCACTTGTTGCCAGATCATGAAGTTATAAATTTACACCACCTATTTTCGATAATTTAATAAATTCTTGCAATTTGATCCTCGAACAATTTTGGGAAGATTCAAGCTGAATTTATTGTTTTAAATCTGCAGCTCTGAAAATTGAATTACACATTTTAATACATTTACTTAGAAATATGATAGGTTACTTTGACGTCGATAAGAAGTATTAAACAAGGGTGGGTGTGTGATTAAGTTCACCTTTAACACTTTGACTACGACGTGAGCCACCGGTGGTCACTGAGGGAGTTTTCATAATGCTGCTGATCAACCAGTAGTCACAAGCCATCTTTCCAAAAATTCTTTATCAAAACTAAATGAAGGCACGATGTAGCTAATGTTTGCTATTTTAAACATTGCTTCCCACAATTGACTTTAATTTAGAGTTGAATATTAAACTTAAGTTTTACCTGCCGCAGTCGAAGCGTTGAACTGTACCAATACTTCATTCGCCTCCAGACGCGCATGATCGCGCAGAAGCGAGCTACAGGGCGGCGCACTGAATATGCGCCATGTTAGCATGGCGTGCGCACGCTCGCCCATCCTGCGCACGTGCGCACGAGGCCACGGGCGTGCTTTTGCGCGTCGCAAGTCGCGAATAAAAGAGCACGTGTGAGCACATGACGCATGTGCCTGCGTGGCGTGTTTTGCGTGTAAATGCGTATTTCTTGATTGACTTTAGACGCATCCTGTACATGCGCAGCTCTCCGTCGATGTGTTGCTGGCGACATCTGTTTAGAAACGGATGTAAATTGGATGCAGAAACTGGATTTATACCGTACTGTTACCTACAAATTAACTGCATGTTTACTTACTTTGGATCTTGGATAAACTTTACTTAGGATCTGAGTCGCATGCTGCTTTATCCATGCGGTGGCATTAACTGCAGGTTATACTAAAGGTTATATTAAATTAGTGCCTCACTTGACAAGGAAATCAAATGTGTTATTTAACCAGTAGGAATATTAGCAAGAAATGAATACAGAGAAACTTTTGAACAAAATTTCTATCCGTGTAAAAAATGATGTTCAAATTGAATTACAAATAAAATCGAGCAGAGGAACAATTGTAAAGCTTTATTTCTTAGTCCGTTGATCCTTTTTTAAATTTGTTTCCTAAACCTGAACAACCGCTTTGTTCATCTTGTCATCATGTTTTTTTCAATGTTAATGTTAAGTAATTTTTTACATAAAATGCCAAATATTTGATACCACAGTTTTTAGTATTTCTAAAATATGCGGGATCTCCGCCTTAAAAGGGTTGTTCCTACCTCCTCACCTGATGTTGTGAGAGGCTTCTAATAATTAGATTCGGAAAAATGTATTCAAGCTGTTGATTGATATTAACATTGATTGGAATGATCTAGGTAAGGGCATGTATAGATAAAATATCTTAGGTATGGATAGGTTATGTTAAGTTAGGTTAGGATAGATTGGGGTAGGTTTGATAAAGACGAGTTAAATCAGATAGGTTAGGATCACTGAATTAACGCTTTGACCGCAACGTGCGCCACCGATGGCCACGAATGGAATTTTTATAATGCTGCTGACCAACCAATTGTCACAATGTCAATTCTCATAAATACTTGATTAGAGCAAAATGAAGGCATGATCCAGTTAATGTTTGGTATTGTCAAAGATGCTTATTACACTTGAATTTGAATTTGAGTTGAACATTGAACTTCAGTTATCCAATTGCGGTTAAAGTGCTTAAAAAAATACCATTAATCATTTCACGGGTCGACCATGGCTAAGGCTAGGATTAGTTGGACTAAGATGAGGCTAGTTAAATCAGGAATGGTTTCTATAGTTAGGTTAGTATTATTAAAAAAAAATCCCTGTGGGATCATTTGCGTTCCGAGAATAATTACAAAAGATTAGGTTATGAGTTTATAAGTTATGCATGTTGGATTGTCGAACTGTTTACCTGTCGTTCCTATACAGATAGCACCGTAAATTTTTATAATTCCGTCATAGTAGAACCCACACTTCCAGAACAGATGGCTGCGTACGTTGATGTAAGCGGGCTTATTTAAAACTGCCGCACCAAGCAACGACGTAAATTGCTTGAAAAATCCTGGACTAGAACCGTTTTGCTGAATCAGGTGAGACCATAATGATACGACTATTTTTTGCATGAAGTGTACGTGACCCCAAAATTGTGTTCAATAACCTTTCGAAAGAGTAATCTGAAATATCTTGCGATAATTGTGTCATGAAATTATCAGTTCAGTATTTTCCATGAAATCTGCACACTGCATCTTCTTGATCCAGCCAAAAAATTAATGAATGAACAACTAAGAAGGAAATAAATAAACAAATAAATATTTAAATAAAGAAATAAATAAGTAAATAAATAAATAAATAAAACGAAATTTCGCTATGAACCCAAAAAATTTGAACAAAAAAGGAATGGGTCTCTCAATCACTAAATCTCCATGTGCACCGACCATATAACTCCTCAGAACCAGGAAAGTGTGAGCTATAATGAAAACTGCGCCGCAACAGAGACGTGGCTGAACTGATCACTCCTCCACCGCGCCGCTTGAGCACACCTCCAAGTCAGGGGTGCCTACTTCTAGCGTTGCACTGAGATCAGCAAACGTGAGAAAAAGAAAAGAAAGAAAAACAGTTTATTTCCAGAAAAGTTGATCCATGAAAGTGTACAAGACTGGTTTTAAAAAATATCTTAATATTAAGATCCTTGGTTGACATTCACACATGGGGCTCGTAATCGTGATTCACACGTGGGTATCGGGAGCAGCTATGTGTGGTTGGGCTGAGTTGTGAAATGATTCCATTTCATGGTTTAAGTAGCAAGAAGTGTAAAAGTGACCGAGTCTTCCTCAATGATTATGATTTCAAATTATTCGAACGAGAATAAAAAATTCGATGCATTCAAACAAGAAAGTTTGCACCAAGCTGCCTGTGTTGAGTAAAATGAAGCACCGCAGTGAGACACTCCGTGAGAAACAGCCATCAATATTGAAAGTTACAAATAGTTAATCGATCTATGATGAATACTTTTGCAAGGACTCTCAATTCGTATAATTTTCTCTGCCTAGTTGATCTCATTAAAAATACTGAAATGGGATCCGAATCAACTTAAATCTTGAGATTGAATTTCAATCATCCAAATGTAGATGTTTTAGTTTGTAATCCTTAGTTTTCCACGGTTTCTCAATACTTTTCTTAAGGGTGGAAAGATTTTAGAATTTTACCATAATCCACTTTATAATATAAAGTATGTATACAGTTTTTTCTGGAAGCCTAAGTCTGACGAACGCTTTTTGTATAAATTACATCGACACTCACACACAAAATATGACAACAATATTAAAAAAAAATCAAGCTCATTGAACATGTCAAATTAACATTTAGAATAAACCGACTGCCCAGTAGGAATGATTTTTAATATAAGGTAGACTGATCTTCAAAAAATGATGAAAAACTTCCAGTTCCCGCCCGACGATGCAATGCGCTGAAACAAAGCACCTTCTTTAATTAGTGTGTACTTGCCGTGGAATTTTACGAACCCAATAGTTCACATACACTCCAAATGAAGACGATGGCACGTGTCTTTAAAATCCAACAGCGAGTGGAGCTCGTAGCTGCAGCGCATGATAAAAATTCCACAAGAAAGGATGTCAATAAAGGAGAAATAATGACAGGCTGTGACGCATACAGGAGTTGGCCCGTAGCCGCCTCGCTACGCCGCCGCTGTACACACATTTCGAGTCGAGAATTAAAGGCTGCGTAGGATTTTTTCTGCCTGTGGCGTTGAACGAAAATACGCAAGAGGTGTCGGTGCGCAGTGCACAATTACAGGGTGCGACAGTCAATTCTGCATTTTCAGGCTTCCACTACCTTCTCGAGAATGCAGGCTTGACTGCCGCACCCTGTAGGAGCAGTAAATGTTGAAGCCAAGCGTTACTACATATAAATATAGCGCTTCAGAAACTCTGACTTCGCGTGTACCGCACCGAACTTCCGAAAGGTGCTTAAAACGCAGGGAATGATTCGGGACAGGAGTAGCGTTAGAATTCTGTTACTTGCTTACCAGATATTTTTTGATTTTTATATACTATTCATGGAATAGAAATAGAAATGATCAAAGGTACCTCGTTGAGTAAACATTCAGAATAATAAACAGTTTCGGAAGAATCTACTCATGCAAACAGTTTAAATTTTGTACCCGTAATGCTATGAGACGGAACAATACAGTTGATCTTCAAGAATTATGAAATGCGAACCTCAACTTATACGGGTAAATATTAGACCCAGTTTTTTTACATAACTTGAGAGAAGAATCGTTTTAAATGAATAACTGACCGGTCGGCATAAGGGGAGGTTCACATGAGATTATGTCGTATGTCTCTAAGATCGACTGTATTTACTTATGACAATCATGATTAGTTAGAGCAAGGAAGAAATAAAAAAAAATTTTAATAAAGGAAGCTCAATTTCAGCGCCAGCGAGAAGCTGGGCTGTGTGTGATCATCGATATTTTTGTTCAGTGAGAGGTACTCAGCGAAAAGTTTTTATCCTCAAATTTCTACCCTCAGCTCAGAAGTATCGTCATAGGGTTTTTACACTCAGTTATATTGATCATTAGTACATCATTAGAATAAACATGTGTTTTTCGCCAACCACGGACCGTGTTGGTGGGCGGCTATGGAAATGCCCGCGAGGCAGAAATGTGATGGCGCTACAACTCAGACCGGTTTGTTACGGGAAAATTTTTTAAAAATTATCAGCCTGCGCAGAGTGTGAGAGCAGCTTCCTGCAATCGCTGAAATATTTTCTCAGTCATTATGGGCGCTGACGGAAAAGCTTTGCAAACATAAAGTCGTTTGAAAGCCTTTTTGCCAGACTGTTAAGATTTTTGCCATGTACATTGTATTGTGTGAGACGCAAAAATGAGCCAATACCTCACGTTCAACAAAACTAGCTTTTCGGGCCAGGTAAGTTAGGTTGTACTCTACGGGCGTGAAACTCCAAGATTTCATGCTTCCACAAGTTACTCACTCCACAGTCGATTTTTGAGTTATAAGTCTTCAACTGCAAATCGTAAATTATGAAGATGAAAATCAGTTCCAGTTATTCCTAGTTATTTATAAGTTGGTTCAAGCATCTGTAAGTTGAATAATCAGGACTTATTTTTATCTGTATAAGTTAAGCCTCGTACAAGAAGTATAACACGGGGATCGACTGTTTACTTTGCCCAAAAATTTATTTGTAAAGTTCAAATTTTTTTAATGGTCCACCTTCAGGCTGGACTACAGCATGTATGTTACTTAAGATTGACTCTAAAATTATCTAGGTGCTTTATGAATCTATGTCCTAATTTTGTTTATTAAGCAGTGGCATTATTTTTGCTCATAATACGATGCGTGATGGTCGTTCTGCGTCAGATGAGTGAAACGGCAAAAATTTTTAATTCGCTTAAAATTATTTAAGAACTTCATTCCACTTTTTACGATTGATGACTGTTCTTCCACTTAAAAAAAGAAAGATCGGAGAGCGAAAAGTGGAATGAGTTTGAATTTTCAGGAATGCGATATTCATCGAAAAATGGAAATACCGTAGATATTAGAAAAGAATTATGGATAGATACTTAGGAAACACAACAATCTTGAGAATTACAATAAGGGGATTACAATATAATGCTCAGAAGCTGCATGGAATCTTTAAAATATCGCGAGATTTCCTTTTTCGTACCGTGGCTGTGTATTTTTAATTGCATTTCAAGCAGTAAAACCCCCAAATTATGGCGGGGAATCCTGAAAAACGTACTAATTCGTCTCTGTACATAAATATGTGGACAAGAGCTCTTGTAGAAAGCACAACATACTTGGGTGAAAAATAGATTTGTGTTTTCAATTTCCTGTTACTGCGATCGATGTCATGCGAGTCAATCATTAAAAATACAGTCGAACTCAGTACTCGCACACTGTACATGGTCGACTCATACTAAATATCACTTGTTACATCGCGCATGATCGCCTCACTGCAGTGGTCTGTCCCACCACTGATGCGCAGCATCAGTCGTACTAGGTTGCTCAAGGACTGGTCAACTTTCGTCCGTACGCCGCACTCGGCTATCGCTGGGTGCGATATTTAGCTAACGCTGGTTGTAATATTTAGTCAACATTGGATGCGAAATTTAGCAAACACTGGGTGTGCTACTTAGGTATCGCTGGGTGCGATATTTAGCTAACGCTGGGTGTAATATTTAGTCAACATTGGATGCGAAATTTAGCAATCGCTGGGTACGATATTTAGTTAACGTTGGGTTTACTACTTAGATATCGCTGGGTGTTATATTTAGCTAACACTGGGTCCAATATTAATCTGGCGCTGAGTAGAATATTTGACACTGCGCTCAAAGAAAATGGGAGAAAAGAAAGAAAATAGTTTATTTCCAATGAATTTGATTCATGAAATGCTCAACATTGGTTTTAAAAATATCTTAACATTAAGATCCTTAGTTGATATTGACACATGGGTATCGTAAAACCCATGTCAATTCTCGTAGCAAAAAATGATCGAGAGAAAAGCACGAAAAAGTGCATTCCCTTCGTTGTGCTAATATGATTTTGACAATACAAGGTTAAATTAAAAAATTTAAACAAACGAGAGCTTTGCTTCTATCTCTATTACCCTGTGACAAAAAAAGCATTTTGTACTGAAAAGTGACATCGAGCCGGGAAAAAATTGAGGCCATAAAGTTAATGTGACAAGGTTTACCAATTGTTCTTTTATTTCGTCCCGACTGTCTCTTTTGACTGACTGCCGAAGACTGGTATAAAATATGAAGGCTTAGTCTCGTAGTTTCCACGTTAACCGAAAATAAACTCGTAGATTTAATGTTTGCCAAAAGTATTCTTTTGAAATTTAAACACTGTTATTTAAATAAAAGGTTTAGAGGAAATAAACCTGTGAATCTTATTTAAAATAGTTTACCGTCAAACCCTTTTCAAAGAAAACATTCCATGCTAAACTGTATGGAAAGACACGACATTGGTGAAATCCATACGCCTTAATTTAATTCTAATACGGTGCACATGCATACCATAGAATGAGTAAATTAACTACAGGAAGAAAACGATTCAAAATGTAACACTTAGAGTTTGCTATTTTGTGGCTCAATTGCTAGTACTTCTAAAAATACCCTTAACTTTTTGTTATTCTCTTTGGGAAATGGCTTCCTGTCAAACACGGTGTTGAGTGAGTAAAGCGCAGTGAACGTATATTTCAGCAGCCGTGGGTTTAAAAAGATAATTTCAAATGCAAATTAGAAACTCTCCTCAACAGTAAAGTTTGATTTCTTGCCATTTCGCGGGTTACAGTGGCGCAGCCACCCGAAAATGAGGGGGATGGATGGGGGGTTGGACATTAATGATCAACAATCTTTTTATTCTTTTACTTTGAACGGCGACTGAAAATGACTCCCGTGGCCCCCCCTGGCTGCTTACTGGCGGGTTACCATTAGGACGAACATAAAAAAACTTCAAGACAAGAAAGCAATTCCGTGGTATCTAAAGGATGTTCCAATCAAGCCTGATACATGTCCTTTTGTACACAGATTTTATAAATGCCTTATAACTAACACCAGGACGCAATGACAGTTACCCCCACAAGGGCCGGTACCCGTTTCCAACACCTGGGTAGGTGGGGAATCGTGGCTAAGTTCGCCATTTCCCCATCGGGCTGGCATTGCGGAAATCGTACCGGCGACCCATTCCGTGAATGGCGCGCGCACCAACCACTTGGCAGTAGGATACACCCGTTAAAAGTTATACAATATTGGAATATGAATTTATGTACCTATGTTTAATTCAAAATTTTTTAGTGGTCTACTGGTCCACCTTCCGGTTGGGCTACAGCATTTATGTTTTTTTAGATAAATTCGACAATTAAATACATTTTTTGAATTACTAGAGACGGTCTTATATTGTACGATAGTTGTACAATATTTGAAAGAAAGTCTATGGAAACATGTTAGTCATTTTAGAATCATAAATTTTCTATTGCTTCGCTGTATTGTTAGGGGAATACAATTTTCTTGCTGATCACCGAAAGCATGGCCTATGGAGTGCCATTCCCATATTTCCTGGCATCCAATTCATTTTCTTACGCCTGAACTTTAGAATCGCACTTGTTCATTTGATGATCTATTTCCAAAGGGTGCTGGTATATATAGCTAACAGATCGATTCAAATTGAATGCATGATTTTGATCTGACAGCTGATTTTTTAAACAATTCAGTTTTACACTCGTGCCCGCAATATGGAACCTAGACGTCTGCTATTCCTTATAGTGAATTGGAAAATGTGAAATTAAATCGAGAGTAGAAGTGCAGCTAACAGGTGTGGTAATTAAGCATGTCGTTTACGACCAGCACTGGTGGCATGACGGGTGGTCAGAGGATATTATAAAGTAATGAAAATCTATAATTTCAGTACCGAAGTGCACATAGGATACCAGATGAATTAAATGAAGTGCGGTTCAGCAGAAAATATAGTGACATCACTGGTGTCTCGGAATATCCTAATCAGTTACTGCATTAAAAGAGTAATTGTAACATTAATATTTTTCACGCCCAATGAAGTAACAAGGAAATTCTTCAGTTAGTTAATTGTGTGGCAGAGTTTGACTCACGAGTTAACACCATTGATGTAGTTATTTGAGAATTTCTATGCTGAGTCCACTAGGAAATTGTAACTGACATACGGTATCTTGATGAGGTGTAGAGGCACGCAGGTAGCATAGCTTGAAAAATCAATATGTTAGTGCGCTTTTACATACGTAAGTACGTCCGTACATATTACTGTGCTTTCAATAAATACACTGGTATCTACAACAGTAGCAGTAATTTCACCGAGGAAAACTTATTCATGCAGTTGATAAAATGCGAATGCGATAGGTAGATAAAATCCGGTGCGTCGAGCTTTTCCTTTATCGTTTTCACAAATGGTCACTCAATCCTCAGTTCAATCTCAATGTAGTTATGTATCTAGGACCCGTTTTCTTAACGATTGTACCTTTCTTTCATTCAACTTGAAAAACACTGTTCACTTTTTCACAGGTTATACCTCGATATATGTCATAATTTCATGCTAAACCTCATTTTTCTAATGAAAATTTGTCCCAGTTGTCCAATTAACGCTAATGTTGCCTCACGTGATGAATAAATGGGACTAATTTTAAGCCACATAAGTCTGGGTTTGCAAAAGATGATGTAGAATAACTTGAGGATCTACGGTGATTCATTCCTAATACTGGAATGAACAAACACATAAATGTTCAAGAACTCACTGTCAAGCCCGAACTTAGATATATTAGCAACATCAAGAAGAAAAGGTAACACAATGTAAGTACTCAAAAAAACCGAAGCAGTTACTTACATATTATACATTTTAGAGAAGAGGTAACATGATACCAAGAAAATGCCAATCTTATGCATGGTGCAGGGTAACATAAAGGCAAAGGCTGCATCCTAAACTATCCATTTCATAACTAAGGAGGCACACTGTGATAACTAAAAAATTAAGCGACATTGTGGGGCATTGTATCCTTGATAGCGAATGTTTCACTTTACAAATTTAAGGAAAGATTTTTCTGCCATTTCCGACTCATTAGATGTTCACGTCGTTAAGATGGCGGCTCTAATACGCACGTCGGTATTCAATATTTAAGCAGGAAATAATACAACACGTGAAGCGAAAATAACGATCTACAAAACGCGAATCGGTGCTCAGTTTCATTTAAAAACTCTGGCGCTCAAAAGTCGTGCATATGTGTGCATTTGTATTAGGTTCTTCTCGCTTGCTCGGCAAATTAACGATGAAAGAAACAGCGCAGAGAAATTAAAAAAAAATAATTTTGCTCAAGCGTTTCAAGTCTGTTCTCATTTTAGAGAAATTCTGTAAAAAGTGTAAGATGATATTTACTACTGATTTCCATAAAAAGCTTAATTCTTTAATTAACACGACAAAAAATGTTCATGAACCTATTTAGAGGAGAACATTGAATAAATTGCTACGAAGACAGTTTACGAAATAGAGATGGTGTAGTGTTGGTTGTTAGGGCGATTTTTGAAGAAAGGAGGAAGGATTGCGTTCATAAGAATGTAAAAGTTAAAAAAAACCGTATGGAAGAGGAAATCAAAACGCAAAAAAATCACTTATCAGAAAGACACTAACAATACGAAGTAAAATGTCTACTGGAAAATATGAACTACTGTTTTTCTACTTTTTCGGTGTACTAAGAATCCTTAAGTCAAACATCTCAATATGTCTCATTCCGTTTTATTTTTCTAGCACACTATTTAAGTTATCACATAGCTAAACTTCGAGCACTGATTCTCAATCCGCTTAGATGCTGTCGATGAATATTTAATTTTAAAGTCTTCCAAATTCGCTTTATGTGCTCAACTGCTCATGGTAGTGCTGCTAGTTGTTATATAGTTTCTTTCAACATCAAATATTCGTTCGCTAAGTTCCACTAGCAGAGACCAGTGAAATTTACCGTAATGGTTTGCTCTCCAATCCATTTTCTCTAATTGTCGGTTTGAGTAAAAAGTATTTCAAAATCCGTTTGAAACTCACAGCGTATAATTCGTTTTCCGTTTTTGAAGGATCTCCCTTCAAGCAAATAGTATGGGAGTGGGCTTTCCTACCGGTCCTACATTTGCAAACATTTTTTGTTTGTTTTTACGAGAACATCCGGGCTGCAAATTTGCCCGCTACGCTTTCGTTCAATTTTTTGCAAGTGTTACGATGACGACACCTTCGCTCTTTTTGAACACGTACCTGATATGAATTTTTTTTCTCGCAGTATTTGAATGCCCAACACCCTAATGATGAATTTACGAATTTTCTCGAGTGTGTTTTGTTCGAATAAATTTCCTTCCTCTGTTTACTGGAAACAAGCTTTCACTGCACTAAGGTCTAATTTTTTAAGTTTTTCTCGAAACAGATAAAAACGAATTGCTTGTATACGCTTATTTCACGTGCTGACAAAGTGTGTTCCAGTTACGACTATCTTCACAATGTATTCATTTTCCAAAGTCTTCTTTCGTATAAGAAGGAATACCAGCAAACATAACATGATTTTTTGGTTATTTCGTAAATTCCTGCCAAGTATTTAGTCCTCGTTTTATAATAACAATCTAAATACTTCTATTCTGTGTGTTTTTCTATACTTTGGTCGGCAGTCTGAAAAATTGAAGATAGAGCTCAGTAACTCCATCCTTTAATATTTTCCAGATCTTTGTTTACACATTGCTTTGGTTCATAAACGTGCCATTAGACAATTTTTATTCGTTTCAATGTTGTAGTCCTAAAAAACAAATGATCTTCCGTAGTTAATAATTTTAGTTGTGCGCATTGCACATCCCAGTACATTGGTTCAACCTATTGTGCACTGTAAGCACGGATAGCTGAGCATGATGGACGGAATCATAGTAAAATGTTGGGTTATCCATCTCACTCCAGTACACATGCATATTGCGATAGTGAATACAATAAAACTATCAACAATAGCTACTTTAAATATGGGATACGCACTCTGTAGAGTTTAACCTCATTTTGGAGTCTCTCTATGTTTGGATATTTAACCTTCCTTAAATGAAAAACAAAGTCCCTATCCACTTAAAAAAACTGTTATCTCATATTTTTACATTTAATACTTTATTTTGAACTGTGTGTTCTCTTTAGGCAATGTTATTTTTTCTCGCGCATTTTGATTTCTTCTCTCTTACTGTTTTTAATTTCTACATTCGTATGAAAGCAATCGTTTCTTCTTTACGAACTGATTGCTAAGCTACATCCCTGTTTCTTAAACTGTCTTCGTAGTATTTTGCCCAGTGTTTCTCTTCTAGTTTTAAGGATATTTTGTCTTCCGGTCGATTCAAGAATTGACCTTTAAATGTGAAATTTTTTATAAATGACATTTTGCGTTTTCACAAAATGCGTTGAAAATGATCTTAGGCTGAAAGGTTCGAACTAAACGTTTTGAAGATTTCTCTTTGAGGTTCCGACGTTTGCATCTTTGTTCCAACGCAATGCTTTTGAGTTGATTTACATTTACGTTCGCAACTTGACATGCTCGTAAGCCGAGATCCTCTTTAATAACGTGAGAGATTAATATGTTGTTTGCACCGGAGCTGAGAGAGCAGTAATGTGAGGGCAGTATTATTTCCACTGGGTATGTAGGAGTTATTTACTGCTTGGAGTTGCTAAAAACACACGAATCTCTTTCACTTATTTGTAAACTCTCTATGAGTAAATGAACATAAATCTGTACTTCTGCCACCATAGTTTTCACATTTTCGTTTCCACAATACAATTTTTGGTCTCACACTTATTTGGTGCCATTAAATAATTAATGTTACTGGTACCATAAAGTAAATACTGTATAAGTCAGTGATATTATTCAAGAAAGTTTGCTTGGTTTCACCTTATTTCTTTGAGAAGCGAAAAGGAAATATAAATGAAAAATAAATAGGAGCCGCTGCACCGTCTCATACACTACTCCATATTTGCCCATGAAATGCGAGTAAACTTTGAAGTTTTTCTCCTCATGAAACGACGCCACGGGGTTCTACGTGAAGGATCTGGTAGTTGTGTTCACCTCGTACAAAATTGTAGATCAAGCTTCTTTTTTGTTGAAAATATAGTTTGAGTCATCAGCTCTGAAAGTATGTATATGTTTACCTCAGGTGTGCCTGCTATTTGTACTTTTTACAACACCGAGAGATTAATGAAGTTTCAATAGTTTCTTGTCGCCAGTTGCACAATCGTTATCATACATTGTTTTAATGAATTAATTTCATGATGAATGAGTTCTAAAATACACCACAGAGCTATTAGCACTCTACCTAAAATAACTAAGAAAACGAAAATAATTTTATTAAAAAATAATTGCAGATATTTAGGATGCCCATCCTTCCCGTCATCGTGTATTCTTCTCTTCCATAAGTCTTTGAGAAAACTCTCACTTTCATTCTAGCCATGCGTTGCCATTTGCATTGTACTGTTGAACAATTAACTAGACGCTTAACAAATGAATGACTTCTCATGTGTCGACAAGCTCTACTTTCATCCTCAGATGCTCTATGCGGTGTAGTGAAAGCACTTTATGAACCTAAGCCGAAAGGATGTTTTCGCGTCTATTATGGCAAATCCCAGCAGAGGACATCCAAGCAGGGACATCCACGAGGATGTCCCACGAGCACATCCATCCAGTTTCCCAGCAGGGGACATCCACGAGGTAAAGCTGTGTGTCACTCCTGGATAATCCTCGGCGAGCCCATCTACTGCGGCCTTTCTGGTGCCCGCCTTGGATGAGGCAGCCACCACCAACCCTCAGACTTGGGTCAGCTCGAGGGTTTGGGGTTAGATGAACCTATTCAACACTCGGCAACACATCTAAGCGAACAAAGATGGGCCACTAGAATTTGCAAATGGGGTTCGTGGAGAATTGCTTCGTTGTCAGAGAGCCTAATGGATTTCTGGTCCATCGAATAAAACTTGAGACAAACTTTAAATTTCCCTCCGTTGCGTGTCCAAATCCCTGACCATTGGAGCGCTTGAATTTTTTGGGTGCATTGCTAAGTTAATATCCTCTGTGAGTTTCATGACAAAAATGAGTACGAGTGATAAGGTTCTTTACAAACTGAATTTACAATCACTTTACACATTGACCACCTCAAGGCTTTGATACAAGTAACAACACAAACTAGTTTATGATGTATAGTCTGAACGAACTTGCTTATACTTATAACCTATGAATCTGAGCAAACAAATATCATTTTCACATATTGTGTTAAAACTTGAGTAAATCAGTTTCACACTTATTTAAAATGATATGCCAAGGTAAACCAGTCTCACTTGAATTTAGATAATTTATTTTAGAACTGTTCAATTTTGTGATATTGTTCTAGAGCTTCACGTGTTAAAATACGCAGATAAACACCTTCAATAATAACAAAACTTCAATATTTCAATAAAAACAATAAAGATTATGCGCGAGAACAGTTCAGTAGGAAGACGGTCTTTAAATCTGAAAAACAATCCTATTGTACACTTTTTTGTCAATATTGGAATAAAATCTAGGCAATTGTACAATTTCTCCACCAGCCTACTGAACTGTGCTCTTGCATAATCTTTTTGTTTTGTTGCTCGCTGTGTGGGTCTAGCTATGTTGGGTGCACCCAGCGTAGTTTTAGAACAAGATTTTTCGAGCACGTTGGTAGGAGCTCCGGAACGTGTAGAGTTTTAGCTAAGCCATCATTTTCAGCCATTAGGGATCACGCAATGCAGTGTAATGTAATAGTGCGCAAATCTGATTTTTCGATTTTAAGTTACTGTGACCTTCAAATACTAAAACGACCTTCATACACTAAAACGACCTTTATATACTAGAATCTCTTTACATTATGCAATTGAAACCAGCTCTAAATTCATTGTCATAATTCCAGTTAGAAATCGCCTGATGTTAAAAAAAAAATTGCCGTATAATTTCTCCACCTTCTTTTTATGTATTGTTATTTTGATTTGTATTATTTTTTTCTTTTAGCCTCGTCGTATTTTCTGTTATTCAATTCGTTTTTTCCGGGTGTTGATAATAGCTTGGACCTAAAGCTGGAACGTTCACTTATTAAAATAAGTTGCAAATCAGCTATCTTTACTATCATTTTTATTTGAAAACTGGCACGAGTGCTCCAACCTAATTTAATCATAATTTAAAGGTATATTTGTTTTTCGTCATAAATGTAAATGTGATGATAGGACTGCACAGCTTATACGGAGTGTTTGGAGCATTAGCTAGATTCAATATAGCTAGCTTCACTGAAAAAACAGAAGTGAATCACTGTCTTCTCTATTTAGAAAAAAGTAAGCTAGTTTTTGCTGCATATACAATTTGAGAAGAAAGAATATTTTCATCATTCATATACTTATCGCTATAGAAATAGCTGTCAGGCTACGGTGTTTGCACGAGTAAAAATAGAGGATTTCCAATATGCTAATCCCACTCATGAGCTCGTACCACGGATAGTTCTCAAAAATCATGAATGGTTCTTAACTGCTAAGAACTGTGGATACCAATTTCGGAAAATTCAATTCTTAGCTTCAGAAAACCTCAGGATTGTAGGCATGAAATTATTTATCATTCCTTCATCTATTCCTTTCTAAGTGATGAAAACGCATGAACGCATTTATCATTCCCACACATGATGGTAAGAAATGAATATAATTCCATGATATTTATTCACCATAATAACATTATGGTATGGACGTTAACAAGTTTGAATACTCGAAGAACATTTCGTTATGGAAGGGGGTAATAAAAATATCGATGAATTGTACGTAGAATTCGCATCCTCGCACCAAAGGGCAAGCGCTCGTTTCAACAGACTTCACCACGTGTGATTTTCAAGGCTTCAGTTGTCATTCGATCCGACGGAATTGCTACACGAACAAAGGCACTGATTGGTCTTCACCAAGGAATGCTCCAAATAGACTCCGGGTTTCACAAGCCAGTTTCTGCCCACAAGCTGGTGAGCAACTCTTAACAAATCAAATGAATTTCTGTACAGTAGTAACAGAGTAGAATAAATAAAAGGACGTTTCATGATGGCATACCTCAGCATAGTAGCCGTTTTAAGATGGAGAAAATGGTGACATATGAATAGTGTTGGGAAATTAATTTATAACTTGCAATTTTGAGTTACACTAAGCGATGCACTCATAAAATGCAGGCTTTTCTTATAATATTTAACGTTTCCGAATATTTGTTTACTTTCTGCATCATTCACTTCTGAATGGTGCATAACTTCTTGGATTTATTATAAACTTACTGGCGCCCGCGTTACGTTTTACTGTCAAGTGTCGCTGATGGACTCTGTTTTCGGATTTGAATATCGCACTGAAATATTTATCAGGAGAAATGTAATCTTAGTCTCGTATTAACTTAGCTCCACACTTGTCAGGGCTCATAAAAAAGATTTTGTCATCGTATCTCACCAAGGTTCATGCTCTTGTATCGTCAAAGCTATGTTTCCTATGTTTTAGATTTTTTTTCTTTGAATAAAATGACTAATTTTATTAGCACTTTTTTCGCTTTTAAATTTTTAACAAAGCTATATTATGCTGTGTTAAACGCCAAAGGTTTAACGTTAAAGTTACATTGGAGGTGGGATGTTTTAGCAACATTCACATCTAAAATAACTTCAGCATTGAGGCTTTTAAGCTTGAGAATAAAAAGCAAGGCAAAAATCGCTACACGTAAAGTCATTTTTATTAAAAATGATGAAATAAAACTGAAAGTTTTGGACTAACAGTCCATCTTCAGCGAAATCTCTGTAAAACAAAAGCAAAAGAGGAAAAATTATGCACTGATTGAGTGTTACTAAAAGATTAAATTTGAAAAACACGAACAACAGCAGTGAAAAATAGTAAAAATAAAAGGTAAAGGAAAACTGAACAACTAAACTATGTGTTGGCGACTTGAAGCGGAAAAGCACTTTGGGTGTCATTCAGAGTAGGCTTCATTTTGTAAATATGCAAGGATTCGAGAATGCGCAGATTTGTTTCGTAAGAGGTGCCGGCCAAGATTCTAAAGTCGTTTAGGGAGACCGGAACATTGCACTCTTCTGCGTGAGATCTAACAGAGGACAGTGTGGGGGGAGGGGGGGACCCAAGAGGAAGACCAGTTCTGTAACTTCATCCAGCGTGCTCTTAAACTCTCGTCATCAGGGTACGGCAGATAGAACCAACGTACCCCGATTCACAACGTGAACAACTGTATTGGTACACTAGAGACGAGCACAGTGAGGATGGTAGTTTGTCTTTGAAACAGAAAAAAAAAAACAATAGTAAAATTATTCACAAGAATCATTTGAATTTTGAGTTGCGGGAGAAACTTATTTATAAGGAATTAAACATCCTCACTCAGTTTCATTGACTGATGGCCAAAATACGGCCACTTCACAAAGAAAGCTTGTTGAGCACAAGACTGGACAGATTGAGAGTTGTCTTGAATTTTTGATAAAAATTTATTAAGATATTTGCCAACAACAGAAGAAGGAAATTTGTTTTGGGAAAATAACGTCGTAATAAATCGAACTCTTTGTGTAAGTATTGAAAGTTGGAACACGTATTAAACGCTTTATGGATGAGAGTATAAATGCCGTAAACCTGAAAATTGTATGAACAAAAGTCAAAAAAGCTAGTCACGAGCACAGAAAAAGTTTTCTTTCGGAAAACAGAGCACTGAAAGGTATTGCTAACTCTCTCTACACAAGCATCAAGAAACGGTAACCTATCCTTGTCTTCGTCTTCCCTAGTAAATCTGATATTTCTATGACGAGAATTTAAATATTGGAGAAAGAGGTTAGCATGAGCCTAATCTCTGAACAAAACAAAAGTGTCATCAACGTAACGGTTGTAAAATACCGGCCTAAAAACAAGAGGACATTCTTTTAACCGGTTTTGTTCGTGATGGCACTGAAATATATTAGCGAAAGTTGGGTCTTAGGGTAAACCCATGCCTAACCCATCAACCTGCTTATATTTCCCATTGAAAATGAAAAAAGAATTACAGACTTCCAATTGTAGCAACTTTCCAACGATACTGCGAGAGAGTCCCATGAAAGTTTGATGACTTGTGAATAACTAAGATAAGCAAATTTCTATAGTTTCCTGGAAAGATGCATTAGTAAAAAAATTTTCCACATCAAAGGATGTCATGAAAAGCACATCAGCGTTATTAAAACTACACAAACTATCTACAAATGCATTAGAGTTGTCTACAGTAAAACAATTCGTAGTAATGGTTTCAGAATTGGAAGAAAAAATTTGGCGACATTAAAATTGGGAGTATTAAAGGAGGCAAAAAACTGAACAAAACTGAAACTTAGATGCAAAATCAGACTTGTGGATTTTGGGTAGGCCGTAAAGAGTACCAGGACCGGAGTCGGTTGCACGTAGCTTATTGTAGTCGTCAGGTGATATGGGTCCCTTTTCTTCAAACGTAACAAAAAACTATTGATCAAATTTTCAACCTTTACCTTTTATTTTTAAACGTTTTTTACCGTGGTTGTTCATGTTTTTCAAGTTTTAACTTTTAGTAATACTCCATCAGTGAATTAATTTTTCCTCTTTTGATTTTGTTTTACAAAGATTTTGCTGCGAATTGCACTGTTTATATGATAATTTTTAATAAAAACTAGTGCAATGCCAGTGAAATGCAATTCTACTGTCTATCCAATCTAGCTAATTGATGTGTTAAATATGGGTCATTTGAAATCTGTCAATTATCAGATCTCAAATTTTATTAACGATTATTCAAACGCCGTTCAACGGTAAAGTTAGCTCTAGCTTCTCGTTGGCGAGCAGCATTGATTCGTTTTACCATTTTGCGTTGTTCATTCGATAGTCTGCGGCGTCTTTTTTGTTGTCGAAGTCTTGCTACTTCTCTCTTGCGGTTGGACACATTTCTATCCATAGTGGCCTCCTTTGCCGGAATTTTATTCTGAAATGTCATCCATGATCTCTTCGAAACTTTTCAAGAAAACCAAAATTTCGAAAACAATAACACAAGTTACAAAATCTTGGGCCTTATACTAAGTGGTAGCCAAGTTACTGGTCAAACGAATTTAAAACATTTCTTTTCGCATTATCAATTAAAAATATCAAAGCAACATGGTGAATTTCAACAGAGAAAGCTCCAGAGAAAATTTCTGCTTGTAAAAATCAGCCGAGTGCGTATTCTGGATACTATAATGCAAGTGAAAGAGAATTGAATCACCACAGAAAAATAATGCAATAGAATAATTTCTTGTATTTCTTAAGCTTTATCCTTGTTGCTCTCAAAGCTATCGATTAGAAGAGGGGATCACACGGAAGGACAGACGCGGTTATTATTATTAAAGTGATGACTTTACGTGCAGCGAATTTCGCCATGCTTTATATTTCCATTCACATCTATTTAACCGTTACTATAACGTCAGCATTTTTGTACTCATATTACCGTTACCACAACCACCGTCATTCGGCTGGCACTGGCATTAGGTTCTCACCCATATCAATGTAGGGAAGGAACTGCCACTCGATAATGAACTTCAAAGAAGAGCTTGAGGAAGTAATTGGACGAGAGATACAGCATACACAGCTATTTTCGAAGAAGGATCGCATGGTCCTCTGGGAGCTTTAAATGGTTAAGAGTTTTGATCTGTGAAATCTACTGTAGAAGAAATCTATGGTGTTTTGACTCAAAGCCAATGCTCCATGTAAATAAATACCATTTCCCGCATGCTGCTACTGCCGTTGTTCGCTTTTAAATTTGGTCTGAAGTTTTCTAGGAGTTCGCAAACCTTCTTCGAGCCAACCAACTTTTCTTCTCAAAGCCTCGGACTCAAAATTCAAATGAAATTATCGAAAGTTTCCACAGCAAAAACAGTCTGCATGAGGGTAAGCGATAAGTTGGGTAATTTCGATTGAGGCGGACCCCGAAGCAGAATTTGGCGATCTTGAACCCGATTTTTGATCACCTTACGTCGTCGTAGCATTCAGCGACGACTTTAAACGTACGCAATTTAGTGTTTCGCCACGAGTGATATGGGACTTGATTTTAAAACAACTTATGTCGTCGCAGCAAGCAGACTTACCCTGCTTACTGCAT
>JACJUY010003932.1:0-33635 GCA_014220935.1 Platorchestia sp. MABIK | reverse complement strand
CTTGTCCTGATGCCCCCCTCACTTGTCCTGATGCCCCCCTCACTTGTCCTGATGCTTATAATTACTACAGGACCCTCACTTCTGGGGCGAGGCCCGTGACCGGAGCTCCCTCGCCTCCAGTGGGTACGTGCAGTGGAAGCCGTTGTCAGATTTCGACGAGAATTCTTTCTATAACTTTTGTCTACCGCAATTAGCCGCCATCACTACGCTTTAGTCAGCACTGAGGTGCCAGGTTTGCGTGTGTCTATGGCAACTTCTCTCACATATCCTAAAGCCTCGTCTAACTCATGTCTCGTGTCCCCGTAGCTGCGCTCGCCCCTGTGTTAGCATCATCTGCATCTCAGTATATCCTTCAGTCTTAGGGCGTCTTCACACTGGCGTCCTGAACAGCTCTGTGCTTTGCTTAGGGCATCCTAAACAGCTCTGTGCTTTGCTTAGGGCATCCTAAACAGCACTATGCTTTGCTTAGGGCATCCTAAACAGCTCTGTGCTTTGCTTAGGGCATCCTAAACAGCTCTGTGCTTTGCTTAGGGCATCCTAAACAGCACTGTGCTTTGCTTAGGGCATTCTAAACAGCACTGTGCTTTGCTTAGGGCGTCTTTACACTGGCGTCTTTAACAGCACTGTACTTTGCAGCTTTAGGTATTGTCGTTCATGCTGAGGCTTCAGAATTAATTAAATTCACCTTCAATTAGCTTTTGGTAAAATGAAAAATCTAGATCACTGGTTGTTTGGTGTTTTATTCATGATGCCAGTTTGTTTTGTCTTTTATTCATGATGCCAGTTTGTTTTGTCTTTTATTCATGATGCCAGTTTGTTTTGTCTTTTATTCATGATGCCAGTTTGTTTTGTCTTTTATTCATGATGCCAGTTTGTTTTCTCAAAGAGAATATAATTTTGTTTGCTTTGATTAACTTGAAGGAGATGAGTTCTTCATGACTACTGATTTGAGGCACCAACCCATAACCTTTGGTGTCGTTTTGTTTCAGTGATTGTTTGATAAACTGTTGAGTGATTGAAGATGTTAGGTGGTACTTCCTCTGTAGGCTTGCAGACTTTTAACCAATGTATTTCTAACTCGATTCATAGAATGATAGATATTGAAATATTTATATATGAGGAATAGTTTGAAAAGTACGTGTCAGTCGCCTGAACAGGTCTCAAACGAAGTCTCCAGTATAATGTAAGGCTGTCGATGTTTTAGAGTGCAACAAGGCAACTCTTCCTCTCAGTTACAAGGCCTTGGGCCGCTTTTATTTTTCATTTAAAATTGTGTTAGGCTATATTTACTTATAAGCTTTTTCACTCTTAAAAGTGACTAATATTAGGGATAAAAAGTGTTAATGTTCTTCTACATTTCGTTAGGATATTGTGTTGACGCTTGGAAGTTTAACAAGGAGACGATTAGCAACTTATGCTCTTTTAGTCACTTGAAAATTTTTCGATGAAAGGAAGTAGGTGCCAATGAGGTGTTGACGTGCCAGAATTTTCCATTTTATGGCCTTTTGGCCTCAGTGATGTCCTTTGAATGAACATTCATGTGATGTAATTTGTGTCCCTCGACGCATTTGAACAGAGAGTGCTGGGTCTCAAGTGGGGTCTTGGATATATTTTTAAAAACAATAGTTCTGAAATAAAATCGAAACAATTCTCATTGTGGTTCTCAAGTGGGGTCTAGGATATTTGCATTAAAGCAATGGTTCTTTTATAAAATCCACATCATTTGCATTTAGAGTAGGGGTTATCAACTGGGGTATAGGATATATGCATTGAAAGCCATGGATTTGTGTAGAATCCAGTCTATTTGCATTGAGAAAAATGGCTTCTGCTGCTACTGCTGTGGAGTGGCTTACTCGTGTGTTGTATTGGTGGACTTATGAATGGAATAGTTTTATTTCTTGCATTCTCTATATTATTGTTTCGATGGGAACTGTGTTGGTCTATGAGTCATGCTTCATTAACTCGGGTGCGTCTTGGTTTCTCTGAATGATTTCCATTTATACTCGGAATGGGACTTGTCTCTTGGCTCCATCAATGTGAAGTGTAGACTTAACCCGTGGGTGCACCTTATTATTTCATACAAACTTACACTGCAGGGTCAATTTGACTCCCAAGCTTTTTGTTAAAGTAACAAAGCCCGTAAAGGTTATCCAGTTGCAGTTGTTTGGGATAAGTCACAAAGCCATGTTCAAATAAGTGGATAAAACCTACAGGTATTTGAGTTTAAAATTCAGGTGGGGCCATTTTGACCTCACCGTGCGTCCACGGGTTAGCCTTGTGCACTTTCACAGCCATTTACATATAAACACTTGAATTCTTACAAAGTATTTAGTCATAGCCGTTACGTGCAGGTGTGCAATTTAAAAAACCTCGCACCTGTCTCTCTAGACCTTCTCTATGTGCTTAAACATCAAATTTTAAACCAAGGCCTGCAGAGGTTGCTGGTTAGAGGCTCCAATTTCAGAATTGCTGAAGAGTAACTTTTTTGTAAGTGTTGAAAATTCTTCATTAGTGAGGGTTATTTCATGATGCTTATTGATTATTATGTTAAGAAGCTTATGAGAGTCATTTTATGAATCTTTATTTGTAATTAAAGGCTGTTACTAAACCTAAGATTATGTATTTAGCTGTGATTAGTGTTAATTGAGGAAAATGTCTCAATTATGTATTGTCTATTATTGAAACGCCTGTGTACATTGCTTATCCGGTGGTTTCCAATTGTGTGTGGAGGTGGTGTGTTGGAGGGGCCACTGAAATTGGCATTCTATGGATTGTTGCAGCAAATATATCTATTGTTTGCTTACTTGACATTCTGTTGGGGAATAATAGGAGGTTACTTGGTTGTCAGCTATGCTCTCTCTACCTATCTCTCTCTCTCTTTATCTGTATTAATGGGATGTGATTCTGCATTATAGTTTGGAGTTCTACGCCTGTCTGAAATGTGGTGTGACTCTGGGCCTGTCTGCGATGTGGTGTGAGATTCTACACCTGTCTGCGATGTGGTATGAGATTCTACACCTGTCTGCAGTGTGGTGTGGGATGATTCTACACCTGTCTGAAGTGTGGTGTGGGATTCTACACCTGTCTGCGGTGTGGTGTGGGATTCTACACCTGTCTGCGGTGTGGTGTGACTCTGGGCATGTCAACTTCATTGTGTGATTCTGCTGTCGCATAGAAATTGAACTCTCTTTAAAAGCAGCTGTTTAGAAATGTGATTCAATGCATGTTAGCTGTTGTAGTGTGGTCGTTTGCCTGCTCCGTGCTTTGGCATGTGTTGCTTTAGACCTAGTCGTTTTACTTCTCTTTTATCTGCGCCGTGTTCTCTCTGGTATGCAATCCTCTGCTTCGTTTGCATCATTCTCAACATTTGCTGCTGAAAGTGCGCCATTTTACGTCGTGTGTTCCTTTATAAATCATTTTGCAGACATGCGCCTTGTTCTGTAATGCCCTGGCGTACTTGTAGAAGGAAAGAAAAAAAAAACAGAAAAACAGTTTATTTCCAATAACGTTGACACATGAAATGAATAACATTGGGTTTTAAAAGACCCTTAGTTGATATTCACGTATGGGTATCGAGGATACTACGCTTGAAACACGCAGGCTGATAACATTCTAGTATGATCTAGTAGTGTTTTGCTTTGTTCTAATAAACACTCCTTGCTTTAATGTGTACCTACTTGGTTGTTCACGCACTTCATTATTGTGTTGGGGGTGCGCTGTTGATCTTATGCAACGCGGTGCAGTGGTCAGTAAATGATATACATGCTCAGAATGAAATATTTCTGTTTTAGAAACTGTACTTGAAATGGAATTTTTCTGTTTTAGACTGATATTAAGGCCTATTAGACTTGCTGGGAACTTCTATAAGAAAGAGAGGGAGAGCAGAGACCCTCGTTTCTGATGGCAGAATGTGTGAGCCTGTTGAAACAAATACTCTCATGTGTTTTATGAAATGCGGTCATTTGGTCAGGTTTTATGAAATGCAATAATTTTTTCTGGTTTTATGAGATGCGGTCATCTACGACACATGATAGGGGACAAGACTCTTCTAAGAAGTTAAGGTTGTGTTTCAGGGTTTTTTGCTGCCTCTCTGTGTTGCATTGAACGTGGCAGGTCTGAGGGATGTGCTTCCACACACTGCAGATAGTGATCAACTTTTCTCGTGAGACGCTGTTTTAAATGTTGTGTAAATTGTTGCGCAACTTTGAATTTCACAATTTTTCTTTATTGGTTGTGTATCAGATTACAGGTAGAGTATATCGTGCTCAAATGCTTACAGTGTAATAACATGGTCTATTTATATTTAACTTTGTTAGGATGCTCTCTGGGGGTTCCCGGACCCAAACTGATGCTGTTGAAACACTTTCAAGGCATTTTTGTGGTAGAACGTACAATACTTTTTTGGTAAAATTACCTCCAGCAAAATTTCTAAGCTGTGTTGTACAAGAATGCATCGACTTTCTATTCGCACACGAGCCATTTGATGCTTGTCCATTGATGGTATTGGGCTAATGTTGACAAATGATTATTTAAATTTTGGCCGTCAAAAGAACTGCATTTGAAACAGATTTTTGTCAGCGTACGTATTATTAAATGATAAATGTTCGTACGTCTTACTTGATAAATGAACGTACGTATTAATTGATAAACGTACGTATCAATTGATTAGGGTATGAACGTATCAATTGATAAACGTACGTACATATCAATTGATTAACGTACGTATTAATTGATAAATGTATGTACGTATTAAATGATAAACGTACGTACGGGGAGAATCACCGGGCGGCACTGCCGGGATTCGAACGGCCGACCCTTCCCGTGAAGGGCGTGCGCTCCTAACCACTCGGCCACGGTGACCACTGCCAAATATCAAAAGTAACAGACAAAGTGTTCTGGAAAACAATATGTTAATTTTTTCACTGCCCGGGATTCGTCTATTATGTTTTGATGTACGAGTAGGTGTGTGTTGACGTAGATACAAGGCTAATAAGTTGATAAAAGAACAGTACCAGAAAATGAAATGTCACGAAGATAAAGTTTTACGTGGAACAAATGAGTTTTCGTCAGTCGATGGATGAGTACTTTTTTTGAGTCACCCTGTACTTAAAAGAAAAACGGCGCACTTACAAAAAGTTTATTCATAAAATGTGTCTTGTTTGAAAAGAAAAACAGCGTACTTACAAAAGCTTCATTCATGAAATATAAGTCTAGCTTAGTTTTAAAATCTTCGTGTGTTTTTCAAAGAACTTTACTGACTTACTAGTGCATACAATAAAGACCACTGACTGACCACTGTAGGATGGCAGTAGCACGTTTTCTCTCATTCAGTGGCAACTTAAATTTTCTTCTGCTGTAATTAACACTTTCACTGCGACGTGAGCCACCGGTGGTACACAGGGGGAATTTTTATAACACTGCTGACCAACCAGTAGTCAAACACTCCATTTTCATGTACACTTAATGAAAACTAAATGAAGGCACGACCCAGTTTTAATGAAAACTAAATGAAGGCACGACCCAGTTAATGTTTGCTATTTTCAACATTATTTACGACAATTGACTTTTAATTTGGGTTGAGTACTAAACTCTAGTGTTACCTGCCGCAGTCGAAGTGTTGAAACATTTGTTCTTATTTTGTGACCTGCGTTGTGGATGACGTGCGTGTGGATGTGGTCGGGCTGTCTATTTCAGTGCTGCTGATTCTGTTGTAGATACTGCATTAAAATGATATCTACTGACGGCTTTCTTTCACGTTCCTTACGTCTCGCTCCTGTAGGCTCAAATAGGATGTTTTTATTTCCTTTTTATTTTATTTTTTATTTCCGTTTTTATTTTATTTTTATTTCCTTTTCATTTTTTTATTTTTTCCTTTTTTATTTCCTTTAAAGGAGTCAATGTTCGACATGGCATGGCGAAACTGAGATGCTCAAGTCAAGATTTAGTCTACAGAATTATCTTTTCCAACGATCATGCTTAAGAATAAGCATGAAATACGTTATTTAAAAATTAGTTCCATCAGTACAAACGCGTTGTAAAATTAGTTCTTCCGTTTTTTGACTGGGAAAAAAAGTCGGTGGAAGAAGTGTTAACTCGATGACTACATAGAAACAAGCAGACAAACATCGGCATTTAAGGATGTTTTATTTCTAATTCAAGCCTGATACATATTACTTGGTACGTTGGGTTTTCAAATGCCTTATAACTAACACCAGGACGCCATGACGCTTTTCCCCCGGTCAGGACCGGTACCCATTTCAGACACCTGGGTAGAGTGGGGTATTGTGCTTTGAATTTTTCCCCTATACCCAACGGAGAAAATCGCCACTCAGAGCCGGGATTCGAACCCTCGATGCCTTCACGGATGGGCATGTCCTTCAACCGCGCAGCTATGACGAGCACAGCGAAGAGTTCCTACTCGAACCAATTCCAAATTCTCTGTGTCATTTACTCTTTTCACCACAGTGAGATCATCCACAAGAAAAAGTTCTTATGAACTTTCTTGTAGTGTCTGAATTTCTTTTTTCTGTATTTCGTGCTCTCATAGGGACAAAATACAAATAATATGAACTTATAAAGATAGGTCATTGTATTTGTTTTCATTAGTCAATGCAAAGGTCCTATCTAGCACCATTCCCTCAGGGGATGCTAGACAGCATTTTTCTATCTGACGCCTTGATCATAAAGAATGGGCAATTTGTATCACAGGCTATGTAAAATATGCATAAACGCAGAAGTGTTTTTGCGTATCATATCAACTAAAATTAGCACTCCCAGAGGAAAAATGTGAGGTCCCTAGCTGAGAGGTTTTCATTATGTTCCTACTCGACCATCTTTTTTTCGGTTCACTGCTGTCCTGTTTTTCAGCACCTACTACTCTCTTTCCTCCATACTAACTAAATGGTGCCTTCCTCTTTTAGGCTCGCCTTTGTTGCGGATAGGGATGCTTAAACTAACATTTAATCTAATCCTGTCTAGCAAACAGAGGTGAAGTGCTGGCAATCCGAGACGTCGTGCACCTCCAAACCGCTATGCGGGTTACTTGCAGGTCAGACGCGAGTTACCTGCAGTTCAAACAGCAGTTATTACTGCTTTGGAATATATCTTAACTAATGAAAGATTCTTGAACAGTAAGTAAAGATGTGTTATTCCAATCAAGCCTGATATCTTGTACTTTGGGTTTTTCAAATGCCTCATAACTAACACCAGGACGCAATGACGGTTACCCCCGGTCAAGCCGGTACCTATTTCCGACACCTCGGTAGAGTGGGGAATTGTGGCTGAGTTCTTCCTTTTCCCAACGGGGAGAATCACCGTGCGGCACTGAAAGGATTCGAACTGCCGACCCTTCACGTAAATAGCATGCGTTCTTAACCCCTCAAATTATCAAGATCAGATAAAAATAATGTAGTTATTACAGGAAATATGTGGGTTTAAATTTATCTACTGCAAATAGCCTATTTTCATTTTTTTACCTCGAGTCATGTCTCTCCCAGCAGACTGAAAGTGCACTACAAAAGGCGCGCTGTTCTCTCGAATTTTTGTTTAATTTCTTATTCATTAATTTATTTATTCATCTATTTATTTATTTATTTATTAATTTATTTATATAGCTTTATTTACGCCATGTGTTGTGGCATTTCTTTGGATACTTTGGACGAGAAAAAAATCCCTGATTCGATCTCAGTTTGGCCTTCGTGAAATGTTCAACAGAACACGTAAAACTCCTTACGTGATTACTGCAAACGTAGGAGACATGAGGAGGGAAAGAAAAAAAAAACAGTCTATTTCCAAAAAAGTTGACACATGAGATGCGTGCCAGCATATTGGTTTTTAAAAATTTCTTAATATAAGACGTCCTTAAGCAAAGAAAGAGGCTGCAAGAACTCTTCTACTCAGTGAGATTGCACTTTATAAAATCATTTTCTTCCTCTCATTAGATTGAGATGTTCGGAAAACATTTTTAGGACACGCTCAATACTATGGAGCTATCAATCAAGATGTTTCATCTGAATATAAGTATTGACATACGTTCACTTCGATGACAAGTGCACCAAATCAACTATAAAAATCTTTTTCAATACTCAAAAAACAACATTCATTTTTTCTGCTTCTGTATGATTTCTTAAACCTAATATTTCTCTGAAAAGATGATGGATCACAGTTAAATACTTGGCATACAGCATTTTTCTATCTGAGGCCTTGATCATAAAGAATGGGCAGTTTGTTTCACAGGCTATGTATAATATACATAAACGCAGAAGTGTTTTTCAGTATCATATCAACTAATGTTCATAATATATCTAATTTTTGTTTTTATTGAGATGTTTGGCAAAATTTTTGCACTCAGTTGTTGCTATTTTGTTAACACTTTTAAGTGTAATGCGTAGCAGCACTAAATGATAGCTCAGAAATGCAAATAAACCGCTTGTTGAGCTTTTTAGCAAGAAATTTACCTAACTATACAACATTGATGTAATATGAATCCAAAGTTATTTTAATAATGTGTTTAAAGCTTAACAATTTGTGGAACTCTGCGACAATGCATTTAAGACACTATAAAATCATAGGTTTAAAGTAAATCAATAAAATTATTACATTTTTCACCAGTTTTGTTCAATTAAAACACATTTAAAATCGCTGAAATATAAGTATTTCGAAAAAAATCCCTTCTGCGCTGCACAAACGGTTAGAGCAAGCAGGGTATCCTTCTGAGATATATTGTACATCGTACCGTAACGCTCACAGCTGTATACGTCAGTGTCTGATGATTGTTTGCGAGAGAGGGTGTGTGCATTGTTGATGAATTTCGTATGTTGGCTCGGCAGTGGACTTGTTTTGACGATGTGTGTAAAGCGCAGAGGTCGCGCACAAAATTGATAGTAGTTACCAATGAATAATATGCTCATGGAAGGCGAGACGGTGTACAACTCTCATGATGATAATCATGTTGTTATGTCAGAGAAAGTCCAATCTCTGGCTGGAAGCATATACCAAGAATTCGAACGGATGATAGGCCGCTATGATGAAAACGTCGTTAAAGATCTTATGCCTCTTGTAGTGAATATTCTCGAGTGCCTTGATCTTGCTTATACGGAAAACCAAGAGCATGAGGTGGGTAGAGGCAATGTGGAGCATCTGTATAACCTTTATGAACAGAACAGATAATACGGATATCCATTAACAATTTTTGAGTTGGCCCTATAGTGTCTTCACTAATTGAACTGTGTGGCTGAGTATTTTACTCATTCTTTGTATTTATGTTCCAGGTTGAGCTGGAGCTGCTGCGAGAAGACAATGAGCAGCTTGTCACTCAATATGAGAGGGAAAAGCAACTCCGGAAGACCTCTGAGCAGGTTTGATTTTATATACTTCTTTAAAAGCTTATATTTTTATCCCGTGATTAGCTTTTTATGTTTTTAAAAACATTTTCTACTATTAGCAAGGATAAATTAGTTAGAGAAAAGGGCCTGCAGAATACAGTAATATACACTAAAGTTTTAGAAAAGAATCAACTGCTCTATGATATAGTTTGTAAACCAGATAATAACTTCAATACACAGAGCTAAGCATACATGATTTATTTGCAACTGTTTTGTAGTTCATGATTGGCTAGCCAAATCTTTGAACCTGACTTTTATCATAAAGCTTGGGTGCATCCTATCAAGGTTGTTTATGTAAATGTGAGACAGTTTGACTGAAAAAACTTAATGATAAAATTTATGATATTTGGGATTCAATAATAGTTTGTGTAGTTGAGTGCCAATTAAAGTTTGAAAATTTATCCTGAAAACCAAACTTGTTAAAAGTAATTTATTTTTTTAAATTCTTCCATTAAATTTAGACTAGATTTACTCATAAACTTTTATTGAAATTGTTGATTTTAAAAAGTGCCAAAAAGGACAGATACCTTCTAAATATCCTTGCTCCTTGTGCACATTTTCATGATCCTGAAGCTGTTATTTTTTAATCAATCTCCCTCCATCTAAAATAGCCAGCAATGTTGTAGCTGTTAAGAATAAATAGTTGTCCATTTTTTAGTCATTTTCTTGGTATTGTATTCATTTCAGTTAGTTTAGTTTATCTCTGCTATGCTTTGGGGACTGGTTTTTGCAGTGAGATGCTGTTGGTTACTTCAGCTGTAGAAAAAGCTTTGGTATTTCAGTCTTTCATACCCATTTTCTTTTATATCAGGTGTTATATCTTCTTTATTTTTTATCCTCATTTCTAGCTAACTGTTTCACTGCCCATGGTGTTTGGTTTTGGACTTTTGGTATCACATTGTGTCTATGTATTCCTTGTTCTTTGCTATTTATTATAAGCGATGCTTTCTTGCTCTCAAGAGATTCTTTTCTTTATTGTGAACAAGAAAAACTTAATCTTATGCAATGATATAATTGATTTACTGTAAAGAGGTATTTTGTATTTATATATCAACTGAAATACTGAGCTCCAAATTTTTAATTCAAAGTTTATCAGCTTGTTCAAATTTGGGAAATAATTCTAGATATCATTAATTCACTTCTTTTTTACTGTGGTACAATTTCATTAATTTACCTTATTGAATATAAGGATCAAAACGATGGATATGAGTTAAAGTTGCAAAGTCACCTTAGTTATTTGATCATTCCTTCTGCACTCAAAATGTTATTAAAAAACTAAATTGAAGAACAAGCTAAGTGTGGGGCTAGCTTTTGTTATTGGAGTATGGCAAGCCAGTGTACAGTTGTAGTGCATCATTGATTTCTATAAGAGTTCCTCTGCAGTATTTTTGTATTACCAAGGTGATGAATTTTTTCTATATTTGTGAAAGCATTTCAATTTTTGAGATATAGAATAAATTTCTCTCTTTTTCAATTATTATTCTGTTATAAAAATAATTATTATAGAGTTTTATTAGAGTATCTAACCTAATAATACCTGTTGTGTGTTTATTAATATATTTATTTATATATGTTTGGTGTCCGCTTCTTAAGAAACATAGGATGTCTGAGTTTGCGGTATCATGGATACCGAATTCCTCAGTGTATTGAAAGACAGCCTTACATGCATTGATTTGTTTGACATTTTATCAGGATAGATTTGGTTGGGACATGATAGGTTAGGATAGGTAAGTAATGTTGACGGAATTTTTTTACGGGTCCACCTAGCTTAACGATGACATTGTCAGTGGAATTTCCACGAGTTCTGCTACTACCTAATCATACCCTTGGTTTATTTGTTTGGAGTCCGCTCCTT
The DNA here is from genome assembly GCA_014220935.1 of Platorchestia sp. MABIK. NCBI lineage: Eukaryota > Metazoa > Arthropoda > Malacostraca > Amphipoda > Talitridae > Platorchestia > Platorchestia sp. MABIK. The sequence continues at coordinate 22,397 of JACJUY010003932.1, read as the reverse complement.
CCATTTCTCTGTCACGCTCAAAAGGATAGTTATAATGACCGTATCTGTGATGGGATCTCACCAGTGCACAAGTACAAGAATATTTTAACGACGGATACTGTTAGGATGGATATATTTGTTTGTCATCCACATCTGAAAAATTTTTTCAAGAAAGCTATGGAATCCTGTCATTTTTGGCGGGCCGTGCACGCAAGTTATTCTATAATACCATGATATATTATTCTGTAAACTATATATATAATAAACAATAAATTATTCAGAATCCTGGAAATCCCTTTTTCCAGACTCCAGATAACATCTTTAGAAAATGTTGTATTATTTATATGACAAATTGTAGAAGATATGGTTGATTAATTACTGAAGCTCATTATCTAAAGGAAACTTGGTAATCTCATGCTAGGCCTAAAAGCAATTAAGGAAGTAGATTAGGCCTAAGCAAATGCAAGATTATAATCTTGTTGAAACTTTGATTAGGGTGACAGATCTGATAAGGTAGGAATGCACTTGTCTTACCTTATCACCAACTCTATCTAATTTTATATTAGTTCTGCTATGTGGAAATTTTTTTTTATTAAAATGAGTTGAGTCATTGGAGTTTCAAAATACTGACTAATGTGACTAAGGTCAAGTATGGCTAAATACTAGTTGCATCTTTGACAAACACTGGAAAAATGGAATTAATTTTATATTCTTTTCTTTTTTGCTGTTAGCATTGCTTTTTAAGGTTAACTGTAACTTGGCAATACTTCTTCAGGCATCCCTGTTGGTCTCCTGTTGTCTCGTCTATCCTGCACCCAAACTATTCCTAAAAGTATTCTTCAGTAGAGAACAGATTAGGTGTAAGGCTGGTATTTGTTTCTTAAGAATGTAAGGCAATTTTTACAAGCAATGTCCTAAACATACAACTTGACTTAATCAGAAGCATTGACATCAAGCCTTTGCTAGTTTAACATGAAAATAATATCCATCTCCCAGTTGCATAGCCCATTTAGACCATTCTATGTATGTTTGTTAAATTCTTATCCTAATCTTGTCCAAAGTTAACTTTAACTGATTTTCTTATGCTAAGTTCAAGTGTATACGTCAGGATTAATTCAGATATTCAATATGATATTCAGTTAATGACTTTAAAATACATTTGTTGGTTATGTTTTACATTGTCAAATTGTATACTTTGATGAAGAAAATGAGTTTCAAATTGACAATAATTTAAAAAAATGGCTGAAGGTTACTGTAGTGGTAAGGTGACAGAAAAACTCAGAATCTAAAACTCCATTTATCTTGCAGCGGCTACTCGAAATTGAAGATAATGTTGAAGAGGAGCGGAAGAATACCCAGAACAAAGTGGCGAGCCTCGAGTCCATCGTGCGCATGTTTGAGCTCAAGAACAAGAATGCATCAGATCATGGTTTGTGTTAGCTGTGAATTTTAATAAATGCAAATATACCCTTTGCATTGGTTTTATAGTTTTTTTTGTAGTTGAAAACACTAATTTCATACAAATAAGAAAGCTATTTTATTGATCAATGGTGAATATATTCTTGTTGCTAATGAAATTTATTGCATAGCTTCATTGCTTCTTTCTCGAATGCATGAAAATTAGTTCACCGCTTGAATTTTGTGCTGGCGAAGAACACCAAAGCAGAACAATTAATGCAAACATAATTCTACCTGAGAATTAAGTTTTTATTTTAAACAATTTTTTTTGTGAGGATGCACAACATTAATTACTGAACAATCCTTCATTGTCTTGCTATTCGTGAATTTTTCTCATATCTTAATTCATAGCTACAGTGTGACTTGGCAGATTCTGACTACAGCTGGTGGAGTCCGGTTGTCATTTGATAGCCTGATATTTGTTGTGTTGAACTGTTCTTTCAGTTATGTCACAGCCAGAGATGGTAGCTTGTTCCATGTGTCTGCCAATAGTTTATCTGCTCCAACTACTTTAACTGCAGTAAAGTGCATTTTACTTTATTGAATCTGTATTAGAAGAACCTAAATACTCTTTTCTCTAGAGATGGAGGATTTCAATTCTTTCTACCTAGTCTCTTCTGTCATATAGAGGTCCATGAGAGTAGTAGCAGAAGTGTTTGTAATCAACAGACACTGCTAGCAGAAATACTATAGTTCCTTGATGACCTTTTTCATTTTCACTTGATCCCTACTCTGGTCTTATCACTGACTGCTTTTTCCTTCATAAGATTTTAATGCATTGGAATTTTTTTAATTGGTCTACTTCTGGTGCTGCTACAGTATGAGGTCTACCATACTAAAGCATGAGATCTACCTCTAGCTAGTACTATAGCGTGAGGTGAGGTTGCCAATGGATATTACTTATTTCCGCTCATTAAATATAGCAGTAAACACTGAATCTGTGCGCCTCAAATTGCACCTGGGTAGGCAATATATTTCGGTAGATCTCACGCTATAGTAGCACCCTACTTTTTTATGTTGTGTTAAAACATGACATATTCTTTCTACTTTGTTATTAACAGTGTGTAATTGATTTCCTTGTGGTTTAGGCAGTCGACTTGAAGACAAGGTGGAGGAGATGAAGCAAGAGTACAGTCGCCTGCATGACCGCTACACTGAGCTCTTCAAGACCCACGTTGACTACATGGAGAGGACCAAGATTCTGCTTGGCACTGACCGCCTCGATCAAATCCCTCGACCCAACAAGCTCATGGCTTCCAGCATGGGCATGTCGAGGTAATCTGAGTGTTTGCAGACACTTACCCAACCTCATTTCATCATTCATTCATCATTCCATTTGCAGACTTGCCCAACCTCATTCCACCCACCATTGTAAAATGTTGCCAGCTTTAACCTGAGTTAAAATCTCACCAATGTAAGCTGTTTCCAGTAGATTTTTCGAAATAACATTCAATTGCCCAGCATGATCAATTCTTTCCAAGTTCTTCTTTGATTGATTCTGAGTTTTTCACTGGATAGTTACAAAATTTGATACGGCTGATTAAACTGTACTTTGATACTTTGGATTTGTGTGCCTTCTATATCATGAGCCTTATCTAATGCACTTTAGGGTGAGAATGGTGAGATGAAGTAGAAAAAATAAAATCCATGCAAGTGCCACTTTGTATGATCTGATGCAAAGTTCCTCTTCTGTGTGAAAATGTTAGCTAAAACTTTCCATTACATGCATAGCCTATACTCGGGAATTTATTTTTCCTTTATACAGCTGTAAACAATGAATGACTAAATTATAAATGGCTAGTTTTATGCTCTACTGCCAAGTATTATTGATATTTGGGCTTTTGTTGTGATATGATTGAAGCTTGACTGGTTTTACTAACGGTCACGTGATCAATGTTATTTGTCCTCATGCACCAGATTTTCCATAAAATCATTAACTCAGAAATTGTTTGGGATGAACTATTTGTGATGACCCCATCATGTCTGCCATGTTGAAATTATTCTCGTCTTCACTTGCAATTGTTTGGCCATATTTATGCAAACTCTTGAATCGTAGTTTCGTTTTAACTCCATTTGTTGATAACGCAATAAATCTGAGGGCATCAGTGAGCATCATTATTCAAGAATTTAATTCATAATCATAACTGGGAGGTTCAGTTACTCTCATTTTTGATGTATGCATCTGTGGCTGCTGTGTCAATCAGTCAAAAAGTCATCTATCACAAATTCTTTAGAATCTTTTGTGTGGGTTCTTTGCTTTGGATCCTTGCAGGTTGTGATTCCTCTAACTTTTCTCTTCCATTCAGTAATATAGAGTGGCTCATTCATGTCTAGACTTGCTTATCTGTCTCATGTCTAATACGAAACATGACTCAGCATCTTCAATTGTATTCTTTTTGATCTTGTGCCTCTCACAAGCTTGGGATTAGGCTAGTCATTTGGGCATTGTCTTAGTCCAATAATATTGTGCTTGTAAACTGCCTGTATTGCCACTCTAATATAAGTCTTCTCACACTGCCATTACTGCACAAAATTTTGGAGCTAATATGAAGGTAAAGCATTCATCGTGCATCTACCCGTACTTTCTCTTTATTTAGCTGGTACAATCCCCTTGGCAAATCAGCCAAACCCTCATCCCCAGTTGGCAACCTCCTACTCATATCCCGAGTCTCTGATGAGATGTAACCCCGTCCGTTGTTGTTGTTGTTGTAATTTTGCAATTCTGTATTCAGATTTCTAAATATTTCACATTCTTTGAATAGTTCTTCTTGTATATGGCAGCAACAAAAGTTTTTCCTCCCAACTTGGCAACTACGTATTTTTTGTAGGCAAAATTAATTTGTTTTAAAAGGGTTAACTGAAACTTGAGATTTCTTGTCAGAAAACTGCACAAAGTATAGCTAAGGTTACATAAAATTGTTGGTTGTTCACTGTACTGCTGCAACAACATGAATTGTTTAAAAATACAGTTCCAGAACATGAGCAAATTACTATGTCTCAAATTAATCTTACTTATGCTTGAAGAAGGGCTCAGGAGGCTGAAATGCCTGCATTTATTTGAGTGATGATAGCCAACATACACTCCATTCACCACTCCTATTTTCTGAAATGTATTCAAGAAATACTTAAACATTGTCTCTAATGATTATGTAATTATATTCTAAGACACAAAATTCAGTCTGAACTTGTTGAAGGTAAACATGGATGGGAAGTGGTTTGTTGATGTGACCTCCTTTGTTGTCATCAGTGTGCAATACCAGCATAGTCTCTGGTATGCTCTTGGCCAGTGTCCATGTCATGCAAATTTTGTTCATTGTTGTTCTTAGTATAGACTGGAACGTATAGAAAGTGATGCAAAGTCATCATTAGAAATTTTTCTTTGCTGCTTTCATTTATCCTTTTCTTTTGACTCTACCAAAGTTAAATTTTAAGTGACTTCATGCAATTAATTTAACTCAAATTCTTACACCCTCAAAAATTTTCATTTCTAAGTTGCTTAGGTCCTTCGGTCACTGCATGATGTCTCAATAGACTTACACCCTCAATAAATAGCCTTCATTTCCATGTTTTTTAAGTCTGTTGCGGACGTCATGCAGTGGCTCTTGAGGTCACCGAGCCGAGAGCTGCTTGTGCTGGCTGAAAGTTCAATAATACCAACCATCTCCCTTAATGATTGCAATAGGTTTTGTATAGAGGAGTGGAACTCGTAAAAATGAAGCATATTTGAAAGTTTTTAATTCATGTACTATTTTTTGTTGCATAATCTTGCATATTAAAACATCAGTTTTTTGGGATACTTCTGTGTTCTGTGATCTTGTAATTTGTGTTTGTGAATTTTGCTGTAAATTTTGTAGTAAGCTCCCTCCATTACATTACCTTGGTTGGCCCAGGGCCTTGAGACTGAGGCATGGCCTCATCCGCTTACATTTCACATGCCAAAAAATCATACAGCTATAACAATCAATTCAATTCATTGTCAACAGAGGTTCTTCAATCTCTTTTGATGTACCTATGTTGTTTCATTTGGATTTTTGGTGTGATGCATCATAGGTTTTGTGTATGTTCTAATTCAAAGTTCCTTTGTTTTGCGTAACTGGCTTATTAGTGTTTTTTTGTGATGTTCTTTATGTTTGTATTGTGTACATTTTTTATTTCTTCAACAAAATTGTTTCTCATGAGAGTAGTTTTGCTCTTCTGAATGTCTGGCCTATTTATTCATGTCAAATTGTTAGATAGGCAAAGTTCTGCCTAGCTTTTGAGTGGGGCGACTGCTTTGTAAATGCAACTTTGAAGAGCAGTTTGTAGTTGTAGTGTAAAATTTTTTGCTTTCCTCTTAGTCAGAGTCCAGTCGCTACTGAGATGGCTGTTTTTTTTATTCCATTCAGCTTTTACCTTGTGACTCATTATGAGTCGTATGTTTGTGTCATTATTTGTATGTTGATTTTTACGGGCTATGTGTAGAATTTGATTTTCTGGTTGTTTACAATTTTTATGATGCTTTTTGTTTTTGATTTGATGGTAATTTACCACTTTCATGATAGTTCTGTTTTTGATTTGCCTGTAATTTATTGCCTTTATGATTCTTTGGTTTTTGATTTGATGGTAATTTACAGCTTTTATTGTGCTTTTGTTTGTGGTGTTTGACTGATCTGTCTCTGCCGGTGCGGGCATCGGGTGAGCAGCTTCTTGCCTGGCAGGTCCTCCGGCCCTGTGTCCTTTGGCTTCAGCTCCCTGGACCCGAACAAAAGCCTCGGCTCCCCTGGGGACTTCGGGGAGACTGGACCTACCTCCGCCACTCAGGCACAAGGTTCCTCGTCTCTCAAGAATGAGCTTCAGGTGCGTGGATCTGGATGTTGTGGTGAATGGTAAGGCCCCTGTGTTGGGTATTGTGGTGAATGCTGAGGCAGCTGTGTTGGATTAGGCAGCTGATGCATGAGAGATGCATAGCAGCAGAGCAAGACAACACTACACTCAACTTAGATTTTTGCCCTTGTATTTTTAGATCATTTTGTTGTTTACAGCAGTTCAGAATAACATTACTTGCTCAAAAGTAAGAGTATTTTGTCTTGTTTTCCCTGAGGAAGACTTGTGCTATACTCTCAAACTTTGCTGTGTTAGGCAAAGGTTTACCAGTTTCTTGAAATCATAAACGATATTCAAGGGCTCGTGTTATTTACTCTTATCATTATCATCAACTAAGTCAAGCCAGATTGTAATTATATGTAGGTGAAATTATGCAATCATGTAAGTTGTAGTGTGTACTTGCCATTGCAGTACATAGAGGAAGCTGTGATGTTGAGGCTGTTACGTATTATGTGTTGCACACGTACGAGGGTTGCTTGCAGTGTTGACTTCTTATGTAGACTATTTGAAGCATTCTGCTAACATCACAGATTTTCATAGCAAGTAAAGGACTTACATTGCAAATGATGCAAGTCAAATTAAGCTAGTTTTAGTGAAGGAGATACTTTTAAAACGGCCGCACTTCTTATACTCAAAAATCGATCGCATTGCTGCTGAATTGTATGTGATGATACCTCATAGCATGGCTAGCACTGTTGCTTGTTCTGTGTTTGGTATTAGTATTCCGAGCTACTCATCGAATAACACATAGACTCTGTTGCTTGTTTGGTGTTCGTAATTATGGCAGGTTGTTGAATAACACACAGTCACTGTTGCTTGTTTGTGATACATTTAGAGCAGGTCGTACATTTAGATATTTATTATGACCATCTCGATGACGTGCCTGACAGGAGGCGGGCGTGGGGCCTGACCAGGCCGTCAGCCACGTTGACAGGAGCCAGCTGACAGACGGAGTCGAGCACGTCGAGCGCGCTACCGACACCAGTGAGTGCTAAAACGTATTAATTATATTGCTTTTGCTGGATGTTGCTCAATGATGTTTGATGGAATAACCTCATGACATTTCATACTTCAAAAATGTATAAATCGCGATCATCGTAAAATACAATATCTGACCTGACACGAATGTGTGCAGTAAAGCCAGCTAATACACATTTCCTTACATGATATTTGTAGGTTACGTTACCCTTTCCTGCATCATATAAAATTAGGAATGAAGAGCTTTTCCCCTAAAGAGTGCAGTATTGCGCAGCTTCAAGTGTAGAGTAAAGTACTTCCATTAATAAAGTGAAGTATCTGTAAAAAAGTGATGGTTGCCTTACACAAAAATGACAAGTAGTAATTCAGTACTTTATTTTTTGTAATTTTGGTTTGTGCCACATCTGGCGTGCAGTGCAGAAAAGGATTCATAGGAAATGGTTCCAGAGTCCAGCTGCATCAACAGTTCAAAAATTCCTGATTCAAATTTTGGAACTGATATTGGAGCTAAACTCTGGAACGTTTTCATTTAAAATTTGATAAAGTCTCTTGGAATTTTCCTCATTTTTAAGTTCCTCATCAATTTGCAACTCAAGCAAACGACTGATCCGTTCAAATGAATTTAATCTACATTGCTTGTGTTTACGACTGACTATTGTGCTTTTGTTTGTGCGTGGGACAATATTTCATTTAACAATATTGTTAGCCCTATTTGATTTAAACATGCACATATAACCATGTTTTTAACACTATTTTATATAGAGATGCACAACAGTGTCACGCTCTCACTTCTGTGTTGTATTGTATTTTTACCTTAATTCCATCCTATTTTATTTGTCAATTTGTATTTTAACCTTAATTCCATTCCATTTTATTTGTCAATTTGTATTTTAACCTTAATTCCATCCTATTTTATTTGTCTATGGTCATCAGTGCCGCCCTTTGACCCCTGTGTCGTGCCCCACCAGGAGGCGCATGGGGCCCCGGCGCCCTCACCCCTGACGGGGAGCTCATGGCGTCCCCCGAGCTGGACGACGACGTCGCCAACCCCGCCATGACGCGCTCCTTCACCAACAAGTCAGCCGCCACCTTTTCCACTATTTACTTTTTAGCACTTCACAGTTGGGTTAAACTGAAGTTCAACATTCAATTCAAAGTTGAATGTAGTGAGCTCCCCAATTAGCTTCTAAACCCTTAAACAATGAAATGAGTTAAACTGAAATTCATTGTTCAACTCTAATTTAAAATTAATTGGAGAAAGTGATATGTTGAAAATAGCGAACCTTAACTGGATAGTGCCCATCACTTCTTCTCCAATTAACTTTTCAATGTCATTCGGTTATGTTCTCCAACTTCTCAATTCTACAAAATAGTTCAAGTTCTTCAAAGGAGAAGAAAAGGAAAAAAAGAAGGAAGTGATACGTAAGGGATTTTATTTTTATTTAAACACGTAAGGAACTTGGGTAATCCGAATTAAATGAAGACTGTTTCGATTCCAAAAGCTTTGGATGGATACGCTTTTGCTTGTTTCTCTTTGATGCCTTGAAAAGCACAGCCTTTCTTGCCTCTGTTTTTTCCACATTTAATGCACTAGAGAATTTATTTTACCTGGCCATATGTCGTGTGCATGGCCGTATGTGGTTAGCATTTCCTGCACAGCCTTCTGAGAATATTATGTCAGTCTAGAGATGTGTATTTTGTTTGGAAAATTTATTATTCTCGGAGTATTTGTATTCTAAAGCTACNCCTCATTTTTAAGTTCCTCATCAATTTGCAACTCAAGCAAACGACTGATCCGTTCAAATGAATTTGATCTACATTGCTTGTGTTTACGACTGACTATTGTGCTTTTGTTTGTGCGTGGGACAATATTTCATTTAACAATATTGTTAGCCCTATTTGATTTAAACATGCACATATAACCATGTTTTTAACTCTATTTTATATAGAGATGCACAACAGTGTCACGCTCTCACTTCTGTGTTGTATTGTATTTTTACCTTAATTCAATCCTATTTTATTTGTCAATTTGTATTTTAACCTTAATTCCATTCTATTTATTTGTCAATTTGTATTTTAACCTTAATTCCATTCTATTTTATTTGTCAATTTGTATTTTAACCTTAATTCCATCCTATTTTATTTGTCTATGGTCATCAGTGCCGCCCTTTGACCCCTGTGTCGTGCCCCACCAGGAGGCGCATGGGGCCCCGGCGCCCTCACCCCCGACGGGGAGCTCATGGCGTCCCCCGAGCTGGACGACGACGTCGCCAACCCCGCCATGACGCGCTCCTTCACCAACAAGTCAGCCGCCACCTTTTCCACTATTTACTTTTTAGCACTTCACAGTTGGGTTAAACTGAAGTTCAACATTCAATTCAACCTTTTCACCATTTATACATTTTAGCACTTTTGGTTAAACTGAAGTTCAATATTCAATTCAAAGTTGAATGTAGTGAGCTCCCCAATTAGCTTCTAAACCCTTAAACAATGAAATGAGTTTAACTGAAATTCATTGTTCAACTCAAATTTAAAATTAATTGGAGAAAGTGATATGTTGAAAATAGCGAACCTTAACTGGATAGTGCCCGTCACTTCTCCTCCAATTGACTTCTCAATGCCATCCGAATATCTCCTCCAACTTCTCAGCTCTAAAAAATAGTTCAAGTTCTTCAAAGGAAAAGAAAAGGAAAAAAAGAAGGAAGTGATACATTAGGGATTTTATTTTTATTTAAACATGTAAGGAACTTGGGTAATCCGAATTAAATGAAGACTGTTTCGATTCAAAAAGCTTTGGATGGATACTCTTTTGCTTGTTTTTCTTTGATGCCTTGAAAAGCACAGCCTTTCTTGCCTCTGTTTTTTCCACATTTACTGCACTTGAGAATTTATTTTACCTGGCCATATGTCGTGTGCATGGCCGTATGTGGTTAGCATTTCCTGCACAGCCTTCTGAGAATATTATGCCAGTCTAGAGATGTGTATTTTGTTTGGAAAATTTATTATTCTCGGAGTATTTGTATTCTAAAGCTACAACTCAGGACTATTGGTCTTTATGACCCCTCAAGGCCATACAACTATTGTATCTATTGGAATTAGCGCTTCCAGGGGGACAATGTGTGAGGGCCGAGCTGAGAGTTAGGTAGGCCTTTTTTTCAAATAAGTAAATAAAATGTTTTTTGCTATGTTAAGGACCACCTTTTTCGGTTCACTGCTGTCCTGTTTTCACCACCTACTACTTTCTTCTTCAACTTTTAACTTGTTTCATGAACTTCTTTCCCAACTTACTGTTCCTATGCCTCTTCTGCATTGATTCTGCATTACCTAATATCCATACTAAATGGTGCCTTCCTCCTTCCGCTCTTCAATACGCTCTTTTTTGTAACGGTTAGGGAGGCTTAAACTAACCTATAATCTAATAAGCTATTGGTCTTAATGAAATGTTTGTCATTCTTTTTAAAGATGACAATGATTTTTTTATTAAAATCGTGTTTCCTTGCACTTTTATTCATAATTCACAAGTGTGTTGACTAGCTATTTTCTGATCATGAAACGTGTTTCCTGGCTCACTGCCTCTGTCCTCCCCCCTTCAGAGAGGAGCGGACTGGCAACACGCTCTATCAGGAGCTGCAATTCCAAGAGCCTGACGCCCTGGCTGACGTGGACGAGACTGCTGACATCACAGGTGGGTGGCTGGTTGACTGACGTTCGTCGGTTCCAGTCGAATGACTGACATTCGTCTGTCAGNTGACTGACGTTCATGTTTCAGTCAAATGACTGACATTTGTCTGTTTCAGTCAAATGACTGACGTTCGTCTGTGTCATTCAAATTACTGTGATGCCTGTCATAATTTAATTAACAGAAGAGCATATCAGAAAAGCTCCCCAGTGTGGAAAGTTGCAATGAAAGTTTGTTATTCTCAACACATTTTTCAGTCGTTCTTACGTATACTGAAGAGTGTCTGCCTCACTGCCAGTAACTCACGCTGAAGGGAGATCTATCATCCCGGCTTATCTTTCTTAATAAGTTAATTGCTTCTTATGACAGAAACGCTTGAAATGAAACTCTCGCCGTACTGAGTTATGATATTAATGCAACTGACCTCTCATCCTTGCTTCTTTACTTAATGCGCTCCTGTAGGTAATGTTTAACGTTACTACTTGGAGTTCAGACTATATAATGTTAATTGACCCACGATGTTCCCATTAATGTGAGGCTAGTGTTTATTGACCCACGATGTTCCCATTGATATGACACTTGTGTCTATTGACCCTCGATGTTCCTTCCGTCCATGCTGCTCAGGAGGTTGGGTGCATCCTGGCGAATATGCCTCTTCGGGTCAGTGTAACGTAGTGTTCCTCTCGCCGGTATTCTGAAAATTCCAGTGTCTTGATGTCATTCAGTTCTGGTGTATTGCGCTATGTGACCGTAGTATTACTTCATTACTTGATGCTGTCCTCGAGGTAGTGTTAAATGTTGGTGCTTGGAGTCCGGATTAGACTTCGAGTGGCCAAATTTATCAGTGTGTGCAGCTTCACGTAGTTACCCCACAGCTAGCTATATGCAAGTTGTCTCATCGTTAGTGGTGGAAATGAGCTGGCTTCTAAGTTCAGCTAATTTATGCCAGCATGAGCCACTTTATCTGCTAGCCAAAGACTAAATTTGCTGCTTGCAGTTAGGTGACCATGTTGGTTTGGTCGAGTCTAAAATCCCAATATAACTTTGGCCGCCCCGTGCAGAAATACGATAATGACCTCATTAAAGACGTGTTTCCTTGCACTTTTATCTGTAATTTCCATGAACTTATGAACTCACATGTGTGTTAACTAGCGATTTTCCAATCTTGAAATGTGAAAGCTATGAAAAGTTGCACGGCTGAAATCAGAAATGAAAGCTAGACTGGAATGGTGGTTGTTGCTACTCGTAGTCTCAAAACCGCGTCTCCGTAGAGCCCTTATGTACTGTCTTTTCTCGATGCACTGAACGCTACCTTCTAGACCTTGTTCTATGTCTTAGGCCTGAATTTTCTTTTGCAGTTCAATCCTAAAGCTTTTAACTTGTTTTGTGCTTCTCGAAACAACTTTTTCAAAACTTAGTGCCTGAGTTACTTTCCCATGTCTGTTGAGTGTAGGAAAGCTGCAGCCTAGCTAATCGAACCCTTGTGCTGAGTGCAAGACCGTGACACTTGCTGTCTGCAATAATAATAATAATAATAGTAATAATTAAAAACTTTACGTCTGCCATAATCATTTTAATAGTAATAATAATAAACTTGCTGTCCGCACTTGTAGTATCCTCTCCCAGTAGTGTTGCTGTAGCTTATTTCCTCCGCTTTGTTGCTTTGCATGTGTATCTGCTCCATGTACCGTGGTGCTCTGCATCCCTCACGTGCACCGTCATCCCTCACGTGCACCGTCATTCCTCACGTGCACCGTCACCCCTCGTGTGCACCGTGGTGCTGTGTTGTGCACACGTGCATGACATGATGTGTGCACGGCTGGTCACACAGACAGCGGCAGCGAGGCGGGAGAAGGAACCAGAGGGCGTCCTGCCGCCGATGGCCCGGCCTCTGGGGCGCACGAGTTTGGTACTGAGCTTTGTGATCTCATTTGATTTGTTTGATACTCGGGGTTTGGTGTAGTTTGTAGCAACTGTTCGAGGCTAGTTATCTGCTGTGAGTAGGTAATGTTGTGAGTCAAATTAACAACTCTGGGATTTAGAAGTACTTCAAACAAAGCGCATGAGCTGGGGCTAGGCAAACTGATATTTTTTTTTAATCAAGGGATTTGGTGTAGTTCGTAGAAACTGTTCAAGGCTGACTATCTGCTGATAGCTGCCTGGGGTTTGATGTAGTTTGTACTTACAGAAACCGTTCAATGCTTGTTATCATCTGTAAATAAGACCGAGCTGAAATGTTGGATCAAATGAATAAGTCTGGGATTTGAAAGTACCTGAAAATGCAACGCATGAGATTCGACTGAACAGACTTGATATTTTTTTCTACTTGTGGTTTGGTATAGTTCGTATTTACAGAAACCATTCAAGCACTCAAGGCTTGTTATCTTTTGTAAATAGCTGATATGGTGGGTCAAATCAACAAGTCTAGGATTTAGAAGTTTTTGACACGAAGCGCATGAGCTGCAGCTGGCCATTGCTTGTTCGTAGGCTGATGTGCGCCTATCAAGTGGCTCACAACCTCCGGTCTCAAAATGCATGTCTTACGCTGCTGTGCTGTACCCAGCCCTTGACACGTTGCTTGCGATACGACCCATCGTTGGTTGTGCTTAAGTTCTTCCTGCTGGGAATAGACCCATCGATGTCTTGAAAAAATGTAAACAATCTTTTAAAGTTGATGGTGCTTAATGGACCCAGTTAGTGTTTGGTGTTAATTGCCAACAACTTTTGGCTTTAAATTTGAGTAGACTGTAGAACTTCAGCCTAACCCATCACAGTCAACGTGTTGACTTTACTGTGGGTTTCACCAGGATATAAATTGATTGTGGTTCACTCGTGTGCCCAGGCTTTTGAAGTGTGTTAATCTGGCGTTGACTGGGATGAATTAAACCAAAGTTCAGTATTCAGATCGCATTTAAATTCAAAAGTTGTAAGAAATTTCTGAAGTACCAAACATTAACTAGGTCCATTAAATACCACTAATTTTAAAAGATTGTTAAAACCTTTTCAAACGACCCATCAATGTGTCGTATCGCAGTCAACGTGTTGATCAGGCGTTGAGAGGAGGCAGGCTAGCTTAACCAACCTTGCGTGAAGTGTTGCTTTTTCTTTCCTCCCTTACACTGTGCTTACAAGTTGCTAGTTACTAGATGCTTTCATTCGTATTCTTGCCTTGACACGTTCACAGTCATGGTTTAAACTGAAGTTCAAACTTAGTCAACAATGCAACTTAGTAAAAATGCAATTTAGTAAAAATGTAACTTTGATTTTTAAGTCCATTGTAGTCAATAATTTTAAAAATAGCAAACGTTAATTACGCCCTGCTTTTATGTAGCTTTGATTGGGTATTTATGAAAATTGAGTATGTGACTACTGGTCAGTCAGCAGCATTATGAAAATTCCCTCTGTAGCCACTGGCGCCTCACATCGCGGTCAACAAGTTAATGTCTAGTAAAACATATGTTGTGCTTTTGCTGCTATTCTCAGACTACCTCAATTCTGACCTGTACCTATTATATACACCGGAATCATGAAGGTTACCTTCCTTAAGGTAGAATGGGAGCTCTGAAATAAAGGTGAGGTAGGCCTTCCTCTTGTTGGTAAGGCTTTTGTTTTCTTAAGGACCGTCTTTTTGGTTCACTTCTGTTCTATTTTTCAACACCACTGACTTTTTTTTTCAACTCTGAATTTGTTTCATAAAGTTCATCCCCAACTTATTTTATATACTGCTACTACTAATCTTGTGTAGGAACACTGTTCAGATTCCACGTTCCATTAACTCCTTTCTAAATGGTGCCTTCTTCTTCCTCTCATTGCAACACCTTTGTTATGGTTGGGGAATAGAACCCTTGAACTAACTTATCTAATCTATCTGCAACTACAGATAAAGGCACTGTGTCCTAGCACCCTAGTGTATTACAGATGTACAAGCCTGGGGAATCAATAAACATTTTTGTATTGCTCGAGTGCACGACCGACACTTGGAAAACTTTTGTTACTGTTGTGTTATTAAATTCCATTGTGCAACCTCTGCATGTCCTTCTGTCCCTGTCTTGCCGTCGTGTGACAACGTTGCTTGAGTTGACCTTCATGTTGACGCGCTTCCTGCTAAGCTGAAGTTCAATGTTCAATTCAAATTCAAAGCTAATTGTAGTTAGCAGTTTTGGAAATGGCAAATGTTAACTGGATCGTGCCTTTATTTAACTTTCATTAAGCATTTATAAAAATGAGTTAGTGACTGCAGGTTGATCAGTAGCATTATGAAAATCCCTTCAGGGGTTACTGGTGGGTTCTTCGCAGGGAGCGTGTTGAATGATTAGAATTTTTGTAAGGGCTCCGAGTGAGGCGTTCGTTTGCGCCAGAAGATCATCGCTTTGTTGCCGAGGATTGTGTGGTTATTTCATTTGTGTTATGTTTGCGTGATGTGCAATTTCTGTCTAAGAAACATTTTCGTTAGTGAAATAATAAAGCAAAATAGTCACACAAGTATCGATAGCTGTACTGTTGTGATGTAAGCGATTTACACAAACTGTTTTGTAACAATCGAATGTACGTGTGAAGTTTATGGTGATTGATTTAGACACCCAGCTTTTGTTTAGTTAGTATTGACACTTTAGTGTTGCCGACCTATCATGTGGGGCATAATTTACTGGTATTTCTTGTGATTTGTTTGAATACCAAAGCAAAATATCTCCCTAACAACATCGGTCTCTGGATATTTTTTATTTGGAGAACATTTGTTTAACTTGGGCTCTAGTATTTTTCTTATAGTCTTCATTTTGGTGGTTGTTCCTTAACCAAACTTGACCATAGGACGTTTACGCTTGTGTCTAGCCCTTGTTTCTAGGTTATATTGCTTAGTTTCTTCACTCCAACAGCCCCACTTCTTCTTACTAGACAAAAGGTACTTTTCAAAAGTGCATTTTTCTGGCCATTGGGCTCAAATTTTATTTATAATGAGCCAAATTTGAGTACTTCAACGAGAAATAAGAAAAACCTGGTTCCTACATCTAGCCATCGACCTGAGAGGTTCCTTCACAACCCCTCAGGGGGATACAACTCTTGTATCTATGGGAATTGCGCTCCCAGGGGGACTATGTGAGGGCCCGAGCTTAGGGTTAGGTAGGCTTCCTTTTTGTTGAAACAGAATAGGTTTTTGTTCTGTTACGGACCATCTTTTTTCGGTTCACTGCTGTCCTTTTTTTCAGCACCTACTACTTTGTTCTTCAACTTTTTCTTGTTTCATGAACTTCTTTCCTAGCTTACTGTTTCCCTGCGCCTTGTGCATAGATTCTGCATTCCCTCAACTCCATGCTAAATGGTGCCTTCATCCTTCCTTTTTCTGAGCATCTTTGTTGTGGTAAAGTGCGGCTAAAACTTTCTTATATCATTATAAGTTACTTCACAATGCACACTGGGACTGGAAGCGACAATGAACGCCCTAAATTTCCATGGACGCTCACCTCCCTCCCGAGTCTTGCATTTCAACGCAGGGGGTTGAGAGACACGGTATGGGTTGGCAATATTCAATATGTGTTGGGCACCATTAAGAGTTACCAACTAATACACTTTGAAACATTCATTACCTTTGGAGTTTGTGGCTGTACATAGTTTTACCAGGGCTGGTCGAAATAACTATAACACCGGGAAGCTCTACAACGATTCTGTGATTTTCCCAAACTTCTTAGTTTAAATCAACTGTAACACAGTTAAGCTCTATAATTCTGTGGTATTCCTGTACTTTTTAGTTGAAAATAATTGTAACAGGTGAGCTGTACAATTTTTTGATTTCCTCCCTCTGACTAACACCGTTTCCCATTGTCCCCGTTACTGCGGCGCCTTCTGATTGGCCACCGCTATTGCCTCGCCTAACGCTTGTGCCACGTGATTGGTGGTTGAGTTGCGCTTGCTCCTCCCCCCTGTACAAACCTGGCGGGTCTCCCACTAACTGCTCCGTGGGACTTGAACTTTACAGTTACTGACAACTTCTTTGGTGAGCAACCGTTTGTTCTGGGTGCTGTTTCAATATTTTTAAATTGTAATTGTTTTATTAGTGTTGTGTTTCTTGCAGAAGACGTTCGTTTGAGGTAAGTGTCATGAGAAATCGTAGAAGTAAAATAGAGTCTGCCCTTGTCAACATATGGAATCAATGAGATTTTTCTGAAATAAGTTTGTTTGATGCTGTTCATCTTTTCCTGTCTTCTCTGTGGAAGAGAAGTGTTTGCTGTGCCAGCACCTGATTTGCATCTGTTTCAATTTATTTTTCTGTTGGTTTTTATTATCTTGGAAATGTACACCTCTACTGTAAGTGGCGGCTTTGTGAAGTGCTGTACGGATTTTTCTATGCAATATATCGGATATTTTGCTGTAAGTAGGCTTTAATTCCTTGTGTAGCCAATGCTATCCACTCACCCCCTGGGTAGCCAATACTATCCACTCACCCCCTGGGTAGCCAATACTATCCACTCACCCCCTGGGTAGCCAATACTATCCACTCACCCCCTGGGTAGCCAATACTATCTCCTCACCCCCTGGGTAGCCAATACTATCCACTCACACTCTATGTAGCCNTACTATCCACTCACCCCCTGGGTAGCCAATACTATCCACTCACCCCCTGGGTAGCCAATACTATCCACTCACCCCCTGGGTAGCCAATACTATCCACTCACCCCCTGGGTAGCCAATACTATCCACTCACCCTCTGGGTAGCCAATACTATCCACTCACCCCCTGGGTAGCCAATACTATCCACTCACCCCCTGGGTAGCCAATACTATCCACTCACACTCTATGTAGCCAATACTATCCACTCACCTCCTGTGTAGCCAATACTATCCACTCCCTGTGTAGTCAGTACTATTCACTCACCCCCTGTGTAGCCAATACTATCCAGTGAGGTGGTATGTGGAGTCCCTCACACCCCCCGTGTGTTGCAGGCATGGGCAAGGAGGTCGAGAATCTCATCACGGAGAACAACGAGCTGCTCGCTTACAAGTGAGTGTCGTCCTGTGCTTCCGCTCCTGCATTTGTGCATTTCATGAACCTCGGTGTTCATGAACCTCGGTGTTCATGAACCTCGGTGTTCATGAACCTCGGTGTTCATGAACCTCGGTGTTCATGAACCTCGGTGTTCATGAACCTCGGTGTTCATGAACCTCGGTGTTCATGAACCTCGGTATTCATGAACCTCGGTGTTCATGAACCTCGGTGTTCATGAACCTCGGTGTTCATGAACCTCGGTGTTCATGAACCTCGGTGTTCATGACCTTCAGCGTTCATGAACATCAGCGTTCATGAACATCAGCGTTCGTGAACATCAGCGTTCGTGAACATCAGCGTTCGTGAACATCAGCGTTCGTGAACATCAGCGTTCGTGAACATCAGCGTTCGTGAACATCAGCGTTCGTGAACATCAGCGTTCGTGAACATCAGCGTTCATGAACATCAGCGTTCGTGAACATCAGCGTTCATGAACATCAGCGTTCATGAAAATGAGGGTTCCTAAATATTTGAACGCCCAAGTTCAAGTACACTTCTGATGTTTTAGCAATGATAGTGGAGGTAGTTTTGGGTTTGCAAACTGGTGCCTTGGAGCGCAGAAGTTGACGTCACACTTCTTGTAGAAATCCTGGCTAACACATTGTGGGCTGCTGCATGGGAGGAGCAAAGGTTCCCGAGATGGTTTTCTTTTAAAAGCAATAAGGATAATCGATTTTGTACTGATTTTTGCTGACGTGCATTTGAAGCACAAATATTATCTATCCTACAAATATTATCTTTATAGTTTTTCTGTTGATGATGATGTGGTATTGGAGTTTGTACTGGGTTTACTGACTGATGCCTTGGAGCATAAATATTTTATAAGCATTTTTTTTTGAGGCAATGATAAGAGTTTATAGTATGAAGACTGCTCTTGTGTCTGGCTTCACGAGCAGTAACATCAGTGAAAAATTTTCACAAGATCTTAGACGTCTAATTTTCTCTCATTGTATGTATGCGCACATGTTTGTTGAAATGCAAGATCATTGCTTTCACATTTATTTTTCATTTTTGTGTTCTAAGTTCATAAAAAAATATTATGATCAGGGTATGTACTTATAGTCTGTGGTTAGGCAACTATGCTTCTGAGGGGGCTTCAGATTAGTGTGGGAATATTTCTTTTTAAATATGAAGTAGCTTTATGTCCTTCTTTTCCTTTGTGCGTCAATCTTTAGCCAATATGTTGCGTAAATCCCTGTATGAAATTTTTGGTAAATCACTTAAATGTTCTGCATGAATCCCTGTCAAATGTTTTGCTTAAATCCTTGTCCAATATACTGATATGTTGATTCATCCATCAATTATTTGTGCAGCAAATTTCTCATCAGTTCCATTTGTAAGATTCCAGATTTCACAAATACTTTATGAAGATAACGCACTATATAAAGATAAAGATATAAAGATACTATATAAAGATAAATATAATATAAATACAAAAACTATATAAAGATAAAGATATAAAGATAACGCACTATAACAGCATTCGTTAGCTTAGATCATTATCAAAGCTAACGCTCTCATCCTTATCATTCTTTTATATTGAGTTGGATCTTTTTAGTGCCACTGGAGACTGAGTTGTGCAGTTGAGCACTCAGCTGAAGGTTCCCTAAGTTTGGGCATCTATGATTTTAGCCACCCTGGTATAGCCTTTTTACCGGGCGGCTAAAAGTATAGATGTTTGGGCGGTAAAATTCTGAGTTTTGGAGTAATGCTGATATGTGCTTGAATACTGTTCAATAATGCGTAGGTGTGTTTTGTTGTATGAGCGAAGGACTTTAGAGGGGAGCCTACATAGTGAGGTTGTGGCAACACAAAGTGTTATGCACATGGTCTAATTACATTTGTTTGCACCAACTTATTGAAGTTAGATTATATTTAAGTTATTCTAATTATAGTGTAATAGCGGGGTATTCACGTGATATTACTCAAAATCTACGTGTCCTTCACGGTGCGTCCAGTTACTTAACATGTCATTAGGGGTCAAATGACATTTTAACATGTCATTCGACGTGTTGAAGTGTCATAACATGGTAATGACGGGGCCAGTCCCCAAGTAGCATTAATGTAGTGTGTGTTCGCTACTCCCCTGCTGTGTGACTGACGCTCTCGCTTGTGTTGCAGGAACGCCTTGAACATCGTCAAAGACGACCTCATTGCCAAAGTAGATGAGCTAACAAGGTAAATATATAACCCCTCCATCCCTCTCTTTCTCTGCTGCCTCCTCCTCTTCTTATTCTGCCTCCTTCCGTTAAATGTGTTTGTCTGTGTGTATTTTAAGCTTATCACTTGCTTTTGGAGACCACACCAGCTCTGTACCCTTTGTTCAACCAGCTCTAAACTTTTTCTTTTTCGAGTTCAGTTGTGCTTGTGCTGTTGCACAAGTTAGTGCAACATAGTTAGTTACTATGCACTAACTAACACAGTTAGTTCATAGCTGTTGCATTAGTGCGACACTCGTGGCTTTAGCGCCATTGTAAGTGCTGTGACGGCGTTGTGCTAAGTAACTGCGGGTGCCCGAACGATGTCTCTGCCCTTATAGGCGTCCTAAATTGTGTGTAAAATTTCTCTCTTGTGAAGGGTGTTTCTTTAAGATGGATCAAAGTTAGCAGTAGATAAATGTGTTGTCTCCTACCATGGCTGAAGGTTTTCCTTTTACGCGTTTGAGAGATATTCAATTATTTATTATTTTGGTCATTAGTAAAAATGGGACAAAGTGCTTCACACACAACAGGGCTCATGCATTCGCGATAGAGAACATTAAGTGAACAGCCTATAAAGCTGTGAGCTCTTCGGAATTTGCACTGAATTTGCAACACTATGTGCACTGAACACCTAGTGTTGGGTGTGCACTGAACACCTAGTGTTGGGTGTGCACTGAACACCTAGTGCTGGGTTTGCACTAAACACCTAGTGCTGGGTGTGCACTGAACACCTAGTGCTGGGTTTGCACTAAACACCTAGTGCTGGGTGTGCACTGAACACCTAGTGCTGGGTTTGCACTAAACACCTAGTGTTGGGTGTGCACTGAACACCTAGTGCTAGGTTTGCACTAAACACCCCCGCCTTGCAGTGACCTGGAGATCCTGCGGGAGGAGATCCAGTCCGTGAACGCCGTCAAGAGCCGCCAGGCGCTGCGTATACAGGAGCTGGAGGACGACACGCGCCGCCTCAAGCAGCAGATGGACGGCATGGAGCAGAAGGGCGCCGCTGGTGATGAGGAGGTCAGGTCCTATCCATGTTTTAGGCTCAGTTTTATGAAATGTTAGTGCTATTGAGGCTCGAAATTTGATGGAATGAAAGTAAAGTGAGTGCTATTTTAGGCTCAATAATTTTGTAGAATGTGAGCCAGGTGATTGCTATTTCATGCTCAATTTGGTGAAATGTAAGCCAAGTGACTCTGTTTATTGTGATGAAGTGGTAAGCCGCAATTTTATGGCCCCAGTTTGATGAAATGTGAGCGAAGTGATCGCGATTTTGTGCTCAAAATTTGAATAAATGTAAGTCAAGTGACCTTCGGTTCCGATATTTTTTGGGTTTCTGTGACCAAAATTGCACGTTTTTGTTTGTGTGAGAGATTATTAAAATTCCTCCTTCACATGTTGCCATGTGTCACTCTAGAATGTTATTGCTGAGTGTGACGTGTTATTACCATGTATGTCATTGCCGTGTACAGCCACGGGTGCGAAACAAGACTTGTGCGCCCGTCACTCGGTAGCGACCGTGTCTACTGGTGAGCCTCGAAAAGTTTCCCTTCCTGATTTAGGGGACAAACGAGCACTAGTACACAGCTATATCTTACGTAACTTGTGTTATTTTGTCGTCACTTGCGCACGTCCTTGTTATGTGCGTACTAGGTTTCACGTCCACACACCACCGCCTCTAACACAACACCGCCTCCAACACAACACCGCCTCCAACACACCACCGCCTCCAACACAACACCGCCTCCAACACAACACCGCCTCCAACACAACACCGCCTCCAACACAACACCGCCTCCAACACAACACCGCCTCCAACACACCACCGCCTCCAACACAAAATTACCTGAACGCAAAACCTCTCGAGCGCACGACACACCACCAGTTTAGCTCACCTCCACCGCGTAATACCTCGACCACCGCCCCTGGGGGACAATACATTCCTTCACCTGAACACCACACCTCTAATCTCCTCCTCCCCCCCGTGTAGCACGCCTCAAAACCCCTCACAACACCCCACTACCCTAAAAACCCCTCACAACACCCCACTACCCTAAAAACCCCTCACAACACCCCACTACCCTAAAAACCCCTCACAACACCCTACTACCCTTCCATCCCCCTCACAACACACCCTCACAACACACCCTCACAACACACCCTCACAACACACCCTCACAACACACCCTCACAACACACCC
>JACJUY010003931.1:0-65485 GCA_014220935.1 Platorchestia sp. MABIK | reverse complement strand
CAGCAATTTCATCAATACCAACATAAACTTGGTCCATGATATAGAATTAATTTTAAAAGATTGTTAAAACTTTTTCAAACGACTTACCGATGGGTCGTTTCGCAGCGTGAAGAACTTGAGCACGCCCCATCGATGGGTCGTAACGCAAGTAACGTGTTAAAAATTGTAAGCAGTTTTGTACAATTTATTTACCACAAGCAATTCAGCTGTAGATGGTTACTTACTGTTAGTCTAGCAAAATGCACACATTTGAACATAACTACTCGTGGGCCCGAATAAGTTCAGCGACTCTCAGGGCATTCTAGTGATCGATGGAATGAAATGTAGCAAAACTCAAACCTACAGAGTTTAAAGAACAAGTACTACTGCAACCTTCAATT
Organism: Platorchestia sp. MABIK; assembly: GCA_014220935.1. Taxonomy (NCBI): domain Eukaryota; kingdom Metazoa; phylum Arthropoda; class Malacostraca; order Amphipoda; family Talitridae; genus Platorchestia; species Platorchestia sp. MABIK. The sequence continues at coordinate 65,105 of JACJUY010003931.1, read as the reverse complement.
GAAGCGCTTGCTCATTTCAAGGGATAGTATAGGCCTAATCGTAACTTGGTGGTTTATTGTAATAGATGTGCTTTATTTATCTTTCGACCAAACGAAACGCAAATGATTCCCACATTTCAGTCGACCTCCATCGAACCGTTCAGAATTTAAGAAAAATTTTACCGTGTTTTACTATGTAATGTTAATTTCTGGACTCAACAGTTTCGGGTAATGTATCCAAAAAAAATTGAAAGTATAGAAGTAGGATTCTTTCTCATTCGTAGGGCAGTCCCTGTGTATTTTAACGGACGTAGAAGTATTTTTTCTTAATATTTGTGGAAGCAATGTGAAAGCGTACACACATCGTTCATTGCACGTTCTGAAAGGTTTTTGGCGAACGAAGTTTTGTTGCTCCAAAATTTTCACTCCATTAATCTAGGTCGTATATTTTGTTGAATTTGATATAGCTGAAGTTTGAACACAGGCCTCAGGCAGCCAAGCTTTATCCGTCCAAGTGTGTACCATTTCTGTCGCTCCGGCACCATTGCTTCGATAACAGATCTGCCCAAAGGTCATTGCTGTCAGAAATAAAAGATGTTCGAAATTTCGGAGGTCCGATAATATTCGAATAAATTCAGTATTTTGTTCGTAGTTGGCATGTTGCTTCCTGGGTTCTTTTAAATGTTCAGAGTAGCTTTCAGCATCGATGCCCCGTCTATCTGCGAATGTAAAATAGTCCAATTTAGCGCTTCCGTTCGAAAAGTTTCATTGTAAGCTCTTGACGATAAACCTTAAGGTTAACACATAGAGGTATAGCTTTTGATGTTTCATCCTAAATGTTTGAGGATTTGTTTATATAAAAAATTTCAAGTATTTGAGTATTGAGATTTGAAGACAGTTTTCATGTGGTTCCGGCCATTCTGATCGAAATAAATCTTACGTTATGTTTGGAAATCGAAATTATTATTTGTAAGAATTATTTTGTTTGCTGTAAAAAAGTACCGCTATAAATAAATCTGAGCTTGCTCCTTGAACAGTTAAGAGCAGAACCCGATCAAAATTGTACAGTAAAAATGTCATGCCTTGCTTTTGGTGGATTTTCAAAAGACATTATTCACGATTAGGTTTTTCCACAAAACGAGAACATTAACTTTGATGTGTCTTGTTGCCATCAGCTGTCAAAATTGGATCGCAGAACCGAACAAATTATTGAGGTTGGAGTCGGCAAACCAAAAAAGTTGAGTGCTTCAACAAGACAATTATCGATCACACGAGTTTTTCCTCATTCATTCATCTTCCTGATGTTGCGGAACATGACTAATTTATTTCACAAAGAACGCAATGATTTATGAAGAGATAAATAACTTTTTTCTTATGAACAAGTAAAATTTCATTATGAAATATACGTCGCCTCAGAGCAAAGTTATGGTCGTCGACGACTATGTAAATTATTTCGTTGGGTACCGCTTGCTAAAATTTCTTACATTTATATCGTCTTGCACAAATAACAACACAGAGAAGTATCCGTACTACCTGATAAGTTCATTCTGTTTGGCATTTGTATCACAATTTTGTGAACAATTCCACGGTATAAATTCGCCTAAGTCCAGCCACCGACTGGTCTATCACAACGCATCAGATGTGTGCTTCTTGTGACCATTATCGGCCTAACATAGTGGTTGGTAGCGCCATGAGTCTATCAAAAAACAACAGATATGTCTGGTTAGGTATGCCTTCTTCTTGTTGAAATAGAATAGGGTTTTTTGTTACGAATAATCTTATTTCGGTTTACTGCTGTCCTGTTTTTCAGCACCTACTACTTTCTTCTTCAACTTTTCTCTTGTTTCATGAACTTCTTTCTTAGCTTACTGTTTCTATGCACCTTGTGCATAAATTCGCATTCTTTTAACTCCATGCTAAATGGTGCCTTCATCCTTCCTCTCTTCGAACATCTTTGTCGTGGGAGGCTAAAACTTTCTTATAATCAATCAATCGACAACAGATGTGTACTTATTGAGGCCATCATCGGCCTTAACATAGCCATTGGTAGCATCGCTTTGTAGTGTCACGAGTCTGTCAAAAGACGACGGATGTGGGCTTATTGAGGCCATGATCGGCCTTAACATGGAGTTTGATGGCACCCCCATGATCGTCATGTTTGCCCCGCCGACAGGTGGGGGCACCGTCAGAGCGTGGTACGAGACAGGCCGCACCTACAACTACAAGTGCCCAGGCTCGGCAGACCTCGCTCACGCTGGTCAGTGCTCTGCGCCTTTTTTTCGCTTTCGCTCGCTGTCGTTCCTTTTAAAAGTCTTCATCAATAGCTTCATTATATGTACACTTGTGTTTGAGTGCCCTTAAAGTGGTTTTTCAGTTGTTAACCCTTTTGAATAAGTTACTCTGAATTTTCACAGCTTTGAAAAAACGGGAGTTTTGGAGCTTAAATATCATGGTATGTCACGTGTTAATCAGGGATTTATTTAATAAAATTATGGTGGAATATCGATGTTGTTGGTGAGCGTGTCAGACTCAGACATGTTTATTCGAAGTATTTCGAATGCAATACGTCGAGAGAAAATTCGGTTTACAATGTTGGCAGTAAATACAAGGTTAATGGGCAAGGTTTTCCCTCTTTCTACCTGCTGTCTTCCGAGGAGCTGCTTGCTCCAATAAATATACAGCGCAGTTGTTGGGACTCGAACCCGGGCCTTTTTTTATCCAAAGTTTAACGCTCAGTTCATTGTTGTTCTCTTGCGTAAACTGTTGTTTCGAACTCACTGAATGGTTCTTAATCTTCTTTTTTCGTGTTTCCTAGTTGATTTTGCGGCTCACCTGCATCCTTGCGATGTTTATGATTTTAGTATGACACCTTGCTGAGGAATTACCTTTTTATTCTTCGATTTTATCATTTGCGTGCTATAGTTACGGTTACTCATTTTTAGGGTTTCTCCCGTTTTCCTTCCTCTTCTAACAATCTTACTATCTTTACTGTTGGTGACAGCCACCGTAGTCTTCCTCTTCTTTCAGCTATTATTGCAGGTTTTCTTGGTATTTAAACAATTTAAATTGTTTAAATATTATTATTTATTGTTAATTTATTTTACTTTTGCCACTGTTTGATTATCTCTGCATTCTTACAATTGTACTCGTACAGTCATGACTACTCGTATTGCACTCTTCATTATTCTAATGCTCTGTACCTTCATTGTTTCTTGATTGCTAATTGATTTCCGTTTTTCATTGCAGTAACTCTTAATTTTTTGTCCGCTCTTCCCAGTGTTCTTCAATTCTCTTTTACGCGATCTCTTTTGTAGCGACTGACGTTCTAGCCTTCGAAACAAGTCTGTTGTTTTGCACGCCTGAGGAATTTTTACGACTGGAAATTTGTTTTACCTGCATCTTCTTTTGGCTGTGAGGGAAGCCGTGCAAGATATCTTGTGCCTTCTCCTTAAAAAAAATTGTCTTCGTGTTTGTTCGTTATTATTGTCTGGCGTCTTATCCTGCATACCAAGCAGCGCAACCAGGTTTTTATTCCAGGTTTAGAAGATTAAAACATAACATGACAAGCGAGGTGGTCGAGACGATGGCTAGCCCTCTAGCGACCAAACTACACTTATTTCAGCATAAATTTTGTCTGTAAATTTGAAGGACTGAGTCAATAGTATTACTTTCACGTCTTAAATACAACAGCATCAGCTTCAGAACTTCGAAAGTGTAAACTGTTATCGAACATGAGCCAGACTGAAAATTGAAAAGTTTGAATGAATGTTATGTTATTTAAGAGTCGGTGAAGGTAGTATTTAAGTACGGTAAGTCGTACATGGTAGCAAAAGTGATTTCACTTATCTGTAATGCTAAATTTTCTACTTAATTTGTTACAAATGTTTGCGTTAAAAGGCTCCAGCATTTCTCCGAATTGTTCACATTCCAGTCTTTTTTCGTTAGTTAAAAATTCTTTTTGCAGGTTTTGAATTATCACATTGTATGGTACACATCTCGAGCGACAAAATATGTTTCTCACTAAACTTTTGTCTCATATTCAAGTTCTGCTGTCAGTCTTATCTTGTATTTTTGTAACCCACTTTCTTACTTCGATACCAAACATCGAAATTTGAAATGACATTCAATCCTCTGCAACTTCAAGAGTTAATTATTTTCATGGTAGAAAATACCTTGCACTGCTTCAATAATTTAATAGACTATTTTATTTAAATGAATTCAGTTTTACTACTAACAATTGCGTGTTGAAATAAGGTAAACAAAATATTCCTATTGCCTTCTAAATTCGCAGATTTCTAGCCGTCAACATCGAAGGAACTAGAAAATGACGTGACAGGGAGATTTTATGTATGAATTTATCGCATTAACAAAAAAGTAAATCGCCACATCGAGCCAGTAATGAAGACAAGTCGTTAAACCACCTGACGCTGAATGCCCCGAGCATCAGTTTTGCGATAATTGCTTGAAGGAACGAATATCTAGGTGCAAACAAATGTTCGCTTTGCTTAAGTCGAAGATTCATTACAAATTTAAAATTGAAGGAAATTCTAACGAAATTACGCAGAAAATGCTAATGAAGAATTATTAAAAAAAGCGAAAACGTTTCGGAGACCAGCTCCATTATCAGCTCAGTGAAATACAAAGTTTGATCAATTTAACGTGAACATAAAAGCACGATCGATAACAAATTTCAGACTATGCGAAAAAACGGCTACTATGCATTAACTGTCTGATGGGGATACGAGCTGAGCATGTTGTGTAGATAAAAAAATCTGGGTGAAAATCCACAGATTTGAATGCTTTATCCATTAATTGCAGTTTGACTGAGTGTTCATGATCTTATTGGTCACTTGCCAGCTTCATGGTGTAAGACGCTTGGCCCTAGATGTGCAATATAGTAAATGGATGATCTCGCCTCTCAATTTTCAGTCTTATAATTGTTTGAAAATCGGATTAGGTTGACACTATTAATGTACCTCGCATGGTACTTGGTTTCATTTCCAGAATTTAAAAAGTAATTCTTATGCTACACAAAACCGAGCTTGTCGACCGTTTATCTATATTTCCATTACGTATACACTAATCAGCTCGCACCTTTCGTTCCAGGTGAATTTTCTCAGCTGCTGTGGAGATCCTCTAAAGACCTTGGCATAGGCGTGGCAAGAGGCGAAGGCAACAGGATCGTGGTGGTAGCCCGCTACTCCCCGTCCGGTAACCAACCGGGACATTTTTTAGACAACGTTCGACCTCCCATCCGAGGGCTGCCTACAGAGGGTCAACTGTCAAGGACTCGAGAGGAGGCGAACATGTCAGTGCAGACGGCGTTGTTGCCACCAAGTCCCAAATCCTCTTCTTTGAAAGGTCTGACAAAAAAGCCAAATAGTCCAAAGGTTAATCAGAATGGCATTGCTCATCTTCCCCATACCGCATTAGATGAACAAACCGTTGTGACTTCTCCAGACGAGCCGCCGCGCACCCGAGGTGGCCGGATGGCGCTACCCGTGTGTTGTGGTGTCACGGTTGGCCGTAGACGGAACACGGATGCTCCGGGGACGCCACGGCCAGCACGGCACCTCACGGCCAACAGCAGCAGCTACGGCAGCTACAGGACGGCTGGGCCTGCCCGTCGTGTGGCCGTGGGCTCCGCCAGTGTCCACCCCGATCCAGTCGAGAGCCAAGTCAACAGCAACTTCACCAACGATGTTACGTTCGACTCGGACTCGACGCCCCTGCACCAAACCAGACCAAGTAGATATGTTCTTCCATCTTCTGTCCGTAGCCTGTGTTCGTCTCCTCCTATCCACTCCAAGCATAACCCGAGATCCTCGAGTGTGTTTTCACCCAAATCCACTAACGCTTTCCAGCTACGGCCGCGATCCACCAGCGCTCACCAGCCTCTGGACGCTGAGCCATGCAAACATCAGCCTCTCTCGGCGCGTCCCTACCTCGCCAAGCTTGTCACGTGACCCTTAGACGTGTGTTTTGTGGTTGAATTTAGTACGAGAAACTTCTCAAGTCGTCTGCTCGCAATGATGAGTGTTCTAGAACTTGCGTAACAAATCGTGCATGTTGTTTTGTGTCGTCAATCAAATGATGTAACTAATGACGAGTGTGCTTCGATAATTTCTCGTTCAATAATTTCGTTTTCTTACTCAAGTGTTTGCTCACCAAAAGTATTATAAGTTTAGTGTTTTTTGTGCTTTGAGAATTTTGGAACATATTTGCTTGAGTGTTTGCTGTGTTGAGTGTTGTGATTAATTTCTTTATTATTTCCTTACGTTACCACATAGCTGGTTCCTAAAAATATTCAATTTACTTGCGTCAGTTGTAAGTTTCCTTAATCAAAATGATGGTGAGGTTCTTTCCTGCGTTGACTTTCCCATAAGCCAAAGAAGTGAATTAGTTTAGTACGTAGGCAAAGTGCGACGAGGAAGCTATGTATGTATGATGAAGATATGGCTCAAGGTAACTTAGAATAATTCTTCATCTCCACTGAAGCTTGTCGTGAGGATAAGACCGTACGGAGTGCCTGTCTACAGCCGTCGTGGTAACGCCAATGTCGGAATGGCTGCCCTGGCGCGTTGACTGCGATGAGTTAAACTGAAGTTCAGTATTCAAATTGAATTTAAATTCAAAAGTAGTTTGCAATTTGATGTGTCAAACATTAACTGGGTTCATTAAAGACCATTAATTTTAAAATTTCGTTGAAAAATTTTCAAACAACCCATTGATGGGTCGTTTCGCAGTCAACGTGTTAGAACGCGATGGCGGCCACGGTGTTCTGCTTCACAAATTTTATATTGAATTTTTCTCTTCAGGCTATAGGAGAATTGTTGAAAATATGAACGCGTAGAAGAATCATAGTTGTGTAATTCTATATTCATATGTATTCCAAGTTAGAATGCTATTTCCTAGCCTTTCCATCCTGCATGTGTGATACATTGAAAATTTATTCGGTGAACTACTGAATTCTTCATCCCAAGCACTCAAGCTGATGCGTGAGGATGTGTTCTTGTACTCTGGATTCGGTACAGTACTTTGAGTGTCTTTGGATTTTGTGGTTGTACTACTTGTACTTGTTCCATGAAAGCCCAAATAATTTAGTTCAAACCTTTAATGTAATAATGCTGGGGATTTGGTTCATTTTCTGGTGATGGTAGAACACACCTTTGCTGTGTATCCGTGGTTTCTTTCTGTTTCACCTGATCTCGGTATCTAAAAGCACCTTCCAAACGTGCAAGAGACTACCCCTGTATGCACCCAATATTCGACCGTTGCTACAAATAACTTACGACTCGCATTTTTTCCTGAGCTCCTTGTTTTCATTTTCACTTCACCTAAATGGAAAATTGTTCTTCAGAGTATCGGGCAAACTTGGCTGTTCCAGGGCCTCCAGATAACTCGAGCTTCTATCAGGAAGCTTGCTTAGAGTAGCCATTTTGGTTTCTGTGTATTAGAAAATTTCGTTTATCGTGGGTACTGCAGCTTCCTATGATAAAGTCGGCGATACGTATTTCAAGTGTCAATGCTGAGTTTAGTCTTTGATTAAAATGGGTATTGATGAACGTTGGATTATGGAATTTAATTTTGCATTCCTTTCTGAAGTCTCGCATTAATTGTGTCGTTGTTTGACATGTGAACCCAGATGTTTTCTTTACTTTTTCCTCTTAAAAAAAATTCTCTTTACCACTTCAGCTTTTCAATGTTAAAAACCTAAGGCAGCGACTTCAGTTAGCACTATCTGGTGCCACTCGAATTAATTCGTCTCTGGATTTCAACATGAGGGTCTCGGTAATTGGGCGGGCAGATCGAGCACTTTAACCTTAAAGCAACAATTTCTTGTCAACAGTTCTGATTCTTCGACCTTTCTTTGAAATAAACTAATTAATTTTTCACACTTCATCTTGGTAGGCTGGAGCAATTTTTCTTTCTATTTTTATGATCGTTCAGGAATGTATATCTACAGGATATAAAATATTTATCTGTTTACCTATTCCATCATATCGAGTGATATGCATTCTTTAGCAGTATAGGACTATTTGATGAGCTGTTCGGTAACTATTTCTAAACAATTTAGCACTAGCTGCGGTTTATTTTACTTTCTAAATGTGTTGACTGTGTGCCATTACGTATTGAAAGAAAAGAGTAATAATTTAATTTCTGACGTTTATTCTGCTTGAGTGGACATTGATTCCTCGTTCAGTGTATCATGTGGAACTGGCACTTCTCTACTACATGTCTGCATGTTAATCCGCAAAGTACAAGAAAAACTGATCGGTATTAGCTAGTGTATCCTTGAGCAGGGTTATTGCCTTTTTCTTTGACAATCATTTCAGGCTTCTTTCTCGTTAGCTTTTAGATGGCATGTAAGGTATAAGGCTTTTGTATTTAATTTATAGTGGTTTTCTGCGATGACTCGCTTTTGTTGCCGCTTGATGCCTGTAAATTGATGGAGTGCCTCTAGATCGAGTTTGCTTCACGATCAAGCCTTTCTTGCACGCTTCGTCTTTCTCACATTGTTGTAGTGTCTAGCTGGGGCGTCAACTTCTTAGGATTGTTTCGTGAAAAATTTAGCTGCTTCAGAAGACCTCAATGGCAGCATTACGAGGTCATCCGATGTAGATTCAAGCTTTAGAAGGGAGACTAGAAAGGAAGTTTGTTTTTTACGAGTGATAAACGACCAGTTGACCTTTAATGTTCGCGTACGAAATGATTGATTTAGTCATTGTATTTAGCATGGTGCTCTTCAGCCAGTAGATCATTAGGTTTCATTAAGGATTAGGCTTCACTAGAGTTAAGTTTTCATTCAGCAACCACGGTTAACTCAATTAATTCCAAAATTTCTTTGTTTGACATTCTTCAGAGTAGCTTCCTAATTTTAATGGTGGCAGAACACAGGTTCATATTTTCATCGGAATATGCTTTTACTTCAGTAGTGTTAGGCTGTTGAAAATCGGCTGAGACTGTGAAGCTGTTAGAAACTTTGTCGAATTTACTCGATTTTCCAGCAATTTCTGAAGGCTAAATATACCTCTGAGGTAACATCAGCCATACCTCCAGCCACATCAGCCATGCCTCCAGCCACATCAGCCAAGCCTCCAGCAAAATCAGCCATGCCTCCAGCAAAATCAGCCATGCCTCCAGCAAAATCAGCCATGCCTCCAGCAAAATCAGCCATGCCTCCAGCAAAATCAGCCATGCCTCCAGCAAAATCAGCCATGCCTCCAGCAAAGTCAGCCATGCCTCCAGCAACATCAGTAACTAGGAAGCCACCGCCACGAGATTCGGAATGCAACATCCACTCATTATACCCTCGCAAATTCTTAACATCGCAACAAACTTGGAAATTCGGGCTGGGAGTGACGATGGTGCATCGCGAGACGACAACGAAACTGACATCCTCGGCGCTGAAGTGAGTTGCTGCGGCGGTACTTCGAGAAAGCGTCTGCTAGCAGCTGGTTCAGGATCTGAATCTCTACTTGTGAAATGCGGTTGATTTGTTGGCTTGTTTGTTTTGGATTTAGCTCGAACTTTCGTTTTGGGAATTCGAGACGATAGGTTTCGCAGCCAAATTCCCTCGTGTTTTTACAACAAACTGCGCTGTCCCATTGCTAGAATTTTGGATCGAGAACGCAGAAAGATTCCTTGCAAATTGCCTCTAATCTGTCAAACAGTTGCGAACGATGATTGCGTGTAGAATTTTTACGGTTCATCAGCGTGATGACGAGTGGTGAACTTAAAAAATTCTGTTAGGTTGGGAGGTTGGAAAAGACGATGCACGGACTGAACTGCTACAAACATCGATAGTATGTAACCGATTTCTTCAGATTTCGATTCAGCAAAATAGTAATTTTAGTGCCAAACAAGCAAGTCTATTTGCAAAGCGAGTGCAAATTTTTTGAACAAGATGCATTTGCATAAGCATACTAGGTAGGAAATTTGGTTCTGTTCTATCCAAAGTACGAAAACTACTCGGTCGGAAAGCTCTTTTGTCTAGAGAAAGAATAGCTTCCATATCCGAACGTCAAAATGGGAGACTCAGGTGTTCCTTGCACAGCATTTTCCGCTTCAAGTCCCTTTACCCCCCATCATAGCATTTGAAATCTGATGAAAAAACCCGTCCAGAAATACGTAATTAGTCAGAGAGCATAGTTTCTTCCTCATTCGTTAATTGTACTGCACTTGGCTTTCTAGTCTGATCGGCGTTATGATTTTGACCTTCGTGGACTGAAATTACCACGACTGACCTTCGTGGTAATTATGTCTGCCTCATCAGCGCATTAAATATGTCCTGAAGAAGGCTCTCGCGCTGAAATGAACTCTGTAATTTCCGTTGATCTATTAAACTCAAAGTTATTTGAGTGGCTAGTTTCACGAGTTCATAATCTGATACTCTCATTTTATTCTATTGCCAGTACAGCAGCGTACCCGCATCTATTCGGTAGTTCTCATCTTACTTGAGTGGAATCTTGAAGCTGAAGTTTCTTTCATGTTGGCTCATATGCACTCCGTGGGTGCTTAATTAAGGAGCTTTCTTCATTCATTTTAACACTTTAAAGAAGATTATCTCGCACTGTAAATTGTAGACACTAAGTTCTCGCACAATTTAAAGCCTAAGTTGTAAGTTCTTGCCTTATCCGTTTTAAATCAAATATTTTCATGTAGAGATTTGATTTAGAAAATGACCATGAGCGTAAATTGTTATTCAGTTCATGAAGTCGACGTCCTCTTGATGTACAGCGTCACTTCATTTGAAAGGTAATCATTTGTGTTAATATGGCAACTAACAATTGTTTTTACTACGAGAACGTCAACGCGAACTGACGGTAGAAGATTTTCCTTCCAGGTCACTCTTTGCCGTAACTTTTGCCATTACTAATATGTATCCAATTTTCCAGAACACAAGTCTTTCCGAAACAATTGAGATTTAAAATTTGTTTAGAAAATGAAAGTTGTGGTGATCCATCTGCGCTGTCTCGCCCCGTGTAGAAGCTTCAGTTTCTCGACTGAGGTTAAAGGACGATGTGTTTTTGGCAGCCATTAATTTTCATGCAAATATATTCGTGGTAAGTTCGTCTTTATTGGGCCTGAAATATCTTTTATTTTGATAAATGGTGCATTCAATATTATAGCTGGAGTAAATGAATGATTTCCAGGTATAAAAATGTCAACGTTTATTTATAACAATTTGTACCCATACGTGTTGCTACGAGATTCGGCACGTCGACGGAGAATTATTGGACCTGTATTCAAAAGCGCAATTTCTTCTTCATCGCCATCGTATGTTTTGATATCAAAACTGAAAAATATGCAAGTGATGTTCATAATTAATGTAATTTGTTGCCGTGCTAAATTCGAAAACAAGCGTTTGAGCATCGTTAAGAGAGACAAAGAAGTCCTCTATTTCCAACCGATGTTGAAGAAACTCCGCGCCGTTGTACCCCGCCGAAGCCGATGGCAGTACTCTGTCTCAAAGGAGCAAGGGTCCTCAACCTGAGATGCCCTCTTGTTTTGAGCCCATTAAGTAGAACGCTGGAAGTTAAGACGTGTCCAGGAGGTGAATAGCAAAACAATGCGTGCGCTTTGTACAAAGAAAGCTAATATAATTAAAATTTTCAAGTGTATCAAATTAAAATCTGGAGTAATGAAATTCCAACCTATGGTTCGATATCGGTTAGTCCAGACGTATTTCTCTAGCGATCGACACTATAAAATACGCAAGTCTACCTAAGTTGCACTTAGAAGGTGTACTATGCTGGGCTTTCGAGCCTTGCTCGCAAAGCCCTTTCAGGGGGATACAGCTATTGTATCTATGGGAACTAGCACTCCCAGGGGAAAATGTGTGAGAGCCCGAGCTGAGAGTTCGGAGGGCCTTCTTTTCGTTGAAATAAGAGGTTTTTTTATGTTAAAGACCACCTTTTTCGGTTCAATGCGGTCTTGTTTTTCAGCACCTACTATTTTCTTTTTCTAATTTTATCTTGTTTCATGAACTTCTTTCTCAACTTACTGTTTCTATGTCCCTTCTGCATAGATTCCTCATTCTCTTATCTCCATACTAAATGGTGCCTTCCTCTCTTCGATACGCTTTTTTTGTAGCATTTAGGGAGGCTATTAAACTAACTTATAATCTTATAATCTTGTTCGCTAAGCTCAATGATTTTATCTGATCGCGATGGTAGGGTCTCTCCAGGTGTCCCTCAAGTCACGGCTAGTTCAAGCTTCCCTTCATGGAGGAAATATTCTGGCATTGTCAAGTGAGAAATGGATAAGACTCTGTTTTTTAAAAAATGATGGTATTATTTTCACGAACTCATAAAATATGTACCAAGGAATCGAAATGCTCTATTATTTCTTCTCGAAAGAATTCAGCGAACTATAATTTAGTGTATTGTATATGTAGAGGTTGTGAAAAGCAGCACCTACATTTCGCTCATTTTGTGTGGCAAATAAAGTACGTTATTAAGAACATTTCCATCGAAATATATATATATAAATATGTACCTCTACTCTCCTTCAAAGTTATAAATCATATATAATGCTTAGTTTAAGAACTATTTAAAATAAGGTACGTAAGGTAAGTTTTATATGCTTTTTCAAGGGAAAACCTGTCTCCTTTAAGCACTCGCTCCTGCATAGGTAGAATAAGTTTATAAAATTAGTTGTGTGTAGGCAAGCGGCTTGTATGTAGAGCTTCACACGATGCTGCATGCCACTCCCAGCTTACATCACGGTAGAGGAAACAAGGTTGAGTCATATTTATGGGGGAAAATACACCTCTTGTTTGGCTAGCCAATAGAATGGCTTCATTTCAAACACACTGGATGACGTCATATGTCGTTAGGCCAATAGTGGAGCCAGGTTCGTGGCTAGCAGTGTTGCCAGATGCAATATGAGCACTGCTATTGGTCCGTTGCCATGACGTCAGCATTGCCCCACGATCGACGAAAAAGACTGGTATGACCCTGCCTTGTTTCTTCTATCGTGGCTTACATGTTAACTATGCACTACCATTTTCATGCTCTGAATTGAGAAACCAGCAAATCGTTCGCTCATGGAACAGAACATATACTGTCTTGATTCTTTCAAACATTCGTGCACCGAGTGGCTTGTTCACGTGTGGCAGGTGCTGCTAAAACAAGTGTTGAATTGCTTCTCTAATTTGTTTTTCACCGAAAAGCCTACATTTCACTTCATTGTTGAAATATATACCACTCTTAACCATTTTTTTCTCAGACGAAGTTATTCTTTCATCGTTTTTCCCTTTCGGTTTAGCTTTCTCTTGCCATTTTTCCTATTTTCAAGAGTAACCTTTGAAAACAATTTTCGCTAGTGTACACGACCTGTCAGACATGATGGAACTCGATATTTTCCTTTTAAAAGTCCTCCTGATATGGGTGACAAACAAATTTATCCATCCTGATTGTACCCGCGATTAAAATATCCATGTACTTGTGCACTGGTCATAATCGTTTCAGAGATACGGTCATTAAGGATCCTTCACATCAGAGAAACCGTTTCTTATAGAAGTGGACACCAAAGAAATACATGAGTTCATAAATAAATAAACTGACCAAGGGGTATTGGGCGAAAACATTTTTCGTGTGGTCTTCAAGTGCAATGGTTATTTCACAAATGAGTATGACACCGTTTCCGTTTTTTCAACAAGATTTATACTGCCTTTCTCTACCGCTTCGATGCCATATTTCTCCGTATAATTGATTTTTTCGGACGGTTCCCAAGGCTAGCCCAATTTTAGAGAGCAACAGCTTTCATGCAGAGACTAAAAACGTCATCTCAGAGAGGGGGTCATTCAGAAACCGAAGCTCTTCCCACCGTATCTAAGCAACGCACCCAGATTCAGCTTTGTTTTGAGAACTAACTAGTCTCGCATTCATTTCGCCAAGTTCGGCATGTCTTCTATTTTTTCTTTTTGAATGTAACCAATTTGAAAGTAACCAGTGTCTTCTCTTTTTTTTCTGGGGATGAGCCATCTGATGCAAAATTTGAAAGTAACCAGTGTTTTTTTTCCTGGGGATTAGCTATCTGATGCAATATTTGAAAGTAACACTGTGATGCCCACAACCTCTGAGCTGGAACACCCATGAAAGAGTTCCCCCTTTCATGGGGAGTGTGAGTTGCTGTAAAATTTTACCTCAGTGAAGCTGGTTCTGCTAATTTCAAGTGTCTGAGTATTACCTGCTCAAATGATGTTGTCGCTTACGGTTTTGCGCATTTAACGCTTGGTTCTTTTCAGTGCAAGGCCACACGTCTGTTATCAGTATATTGGGAGACTGGCATAACTCTTGTAGATCTTGTGCAAATATTTCAAGGCACAGTTCTGAATGAAAATTCACCATCAAGGAAAGAACGTTCCTATTTCCTCTTCCAAAATTAACTTTTACATTCAGGAATATACTTAATCAGGTCCATTATTTGTTGCTTTGAAAGAGTGCGTTGAGTAAGATCGTCATTCGGCTGGTCGTAAGGACGACTGAAACAGTCTGAAAGCGAGTGAAAAATTAAATTTTGTTCTCTCTCTGTCGAAATGAATGTCCGTGTGTAATTTTGCCTGCCCCTTTTTTACACGCTTCGCTGATAGCAACCTTCGTTAGAGATCTGCATTACCATCCCAGCTCTGCGGTACTCGTTTTTGAACTATGCTATCGGCTTAATTTAGAGTTGGCTTTGGAATATTCTCCATTTTTTATGAGACAGCTTCTTCTGCTTGCTGTCCCAGCGCTGGCAAAAAGGTAACATTTGAAAAAAGTTTTTGTATTGTTTTACTGCAGTTACCATGTCTTCATGAGAGCGAAAATAGAGGAGCATGCAGGTTGGCTTTGAATAATAATGTAGCCAGAGTCTGCTGACCACAAGTAGGCTAACCGTACTTCCGCTATAACGTAAAGGGAAGCTACTACGCGCTGACTCACCTTTAAAGACGAACTGTTAAATTAATCTTTCGATCAAGACGGCATACGTAGAGGGGAGCAATGAAGGACTTGTATCCGTGCTTTAATGTTCACTTCATCAATTCCCTTCAACATTTTTATTATTATAACAACGCGCTTGTCTACACGCCGCAAAAAAAATAGGCAATGTTCCTTGCCGCTGATTGGCTTGATAATTTTCGGGAACAATACGAGTAGGGGACATCCTCAAATTTCCCAGTCTCTTTCGCACCATTTGTGCGTGGCTGGCATTCTCTTTTCTAAATTATTTTCATCGGTTTCTCTTTTTATTCGAGCGAGTAAATCTTATAAGATTACTGGTACTTGAAAGACGTTCATTCCAGCTGCATAATAGTCAGCATCGTAAAAACAGTTTATGCTTCATGAAAACTCCAATTAATTCTTCATTTAACATTTATCTTGTGGTCTTATTGCTCTTGATAATTTCCCTTTCAATTCCTTGCTAAAAGAAATGTTTATTATTCTGTATAAAAATGAAGGCTCTTATCCCTATCATAAAAACCTTTTATTGATAAAAACAAACGCACTTCACCGTCATTTGTACCGTGTTATGTTCACAAGCAAAGTAATGTATTCACTCATACCAATATTACTTTTGACAAAAATTTAACGTGATAACTTTTTCCAACCATTCTTTGATGAAATGGTAGCTACTGTGAAATTTCTATTTATTTCTGCGCAAATGTTGCCTCCGTAAAATTCATCTTTCTTCGCTAAATGTGTATTTATTTTCTCAACGCGAGACGTGAAATGCATGCTTCTATATAAAGCCACTCTCCTCATTTTTAGATAATTTTAAAGGTCTTGAAAAATATTTTCTCTGATTCTGAAATTTAGATATCTCTCAGTTGCTTTCGATGCTAATTCTTAATTTTTCATATAAAGTAAATTCTTGTTTTAAACTTTGAAGACATCTTTTCAGCGCGCTCTCTCAGGGCAGTAAACAAATTCCCAAGTTTCAGTGGAAGCAGAGCAATGAGGTAAATTCTTCCTCAGCGACTTCAGATCTCTAGAGTTCGCAATCGCTCACGAGCTCATGGCGGAAATTGTACATAGTGTCCGTCATGGTGAAAGAACTGAGCATTTCAGTGACTTCTAGTATCGCTTGTGTTATGGTTTGCAATTTGGGTAGCGTTAAGTCAAACACATCGTCCTCCCTTTCCAACCTGTCGAGGCTTGTTCTGTAAAGCAGCATGAGCTTAATGTGGTATTGTTGACTTTTACACGCTGAACTCCGAACAGAACGCATTCAAAATAAACTGTGATAGCTTTTCGTAGTTTCACTTGCACCCTCACTTCAAACTTCGCCACAGATTTTGTTAAAGGAGAGGCTCTGTTAAAGAGTTTGCCTTTTCCGCTGTGGCTAAAGGATGTATAGCGCTGTGAACTATGGCATCAGTCGGCGTCTACACATCGACTTAGTTCTGGGGAGAATCATAGGCTTCTGTTGCGAAGGCATGCATTCATTTATACGTTCTTCCAATTCTTTCTCCGGTGATTTTTTTTAGAGGAAAGGTTTTATTCTCAGACGATTTTTTTCATTGTTTTCACAATATTGTTAACGCTGAATTCGAGACAGTTGACAAGGATTCTGAATCGACGTGTGAACTTGTCTGAGGCTGTTTTTGGTGCATTGCGTTATGGACGAGAGAGTACTCTGGAAAAGACAACTTAGGCGAAGACAACTTACCTCGTCCTTGTCGGAAAGGAGTTACGTCCGCGGCAGGCGACTCTGTTCGAAACATTTCGAGCTCTGATATTTTTGAAACTGTTTTTCCCTTGTCAACTAATCCTTACTACTTTGTCCCTCTGGTATATTTGTCGAAACACTACGATTGAATTTTTGTCGAGTTCGGTTAGACCTCCTATACATTTAAATGGAATACTAGCATAGTTTTAATAGTTATTTCATCACGAAGTCATAATTGGTTAGTCAACTAATCGCAGTGATTTATAGGATACAAAATTTTTATAGGTGTATAAAAAAGTTTTAACTTTTGTTTTTTTACTTGTTGAATTTTCAAACTGCACGTTTATTTTTTAGTGCAGTAAAGTTGTTTTCTTTGCCATTCTTTGCCATTTCTTTCGATAATAGATTTAGTTCTTGCTCAATCGACATTAAGAAATTGGCGTCATTTTCCATACAAAGTCAACCGAAGGGAACAGGTCGAGTCTAGCTATCGTCACACACGTGTGGACGACTGCAGTCTCGGCTTTATATGGAAATATCTTTTTTCTGCGTTCAGTAACCTGAGAGTAATCATCGCAACTCTTCGTATTCTTTCTTGATGACTCAAGTTGCAGAATCTATACTTTAAAATTTGTCTTCTCACACCTTGTATGTAAGTACTTGAAAGTTTTTCACGTCAAAATTTTTCCTCCAACAATGATGATTGTGGTTTCAAACTTTTAACTCCAAGATTAGATCTCTTAGCTCCACGAGCGCACATACATACCATGTATCTAGACAGCCCACGTTGGTAAGACCGTTTTGGATAAAAAAATTCACTCTTTCAATTGACGTTTCATAGTTTTAACTTCACGGGTTTGCATTTCATATTTGCAGCAGGGCACGGATGAACCTTGAGGAGCGTGAACAGCATCGAAGGTCATCTAAAGGAGGCAGGCGAAGTAGGCATGGAAGCTCGGCTCTGTTTAGTATGGCGGTGCTGCTGTCCTCCGTCATTAAATTGCTCATAAATTTTTGAGACGATCAAAGGCCTGAGCTCCCGTTAAAGCTTCAATGTGATAACCAAGTCCTGCCCAGAATACATTATCTCACTTTGTTTGGAGTAATTTTATGGAAGATCTGCAGCTTGGTGGAAGTTTTACATTTCAGTGAAATTCATTTCTGTTAAAATCTTCATGCTCTTCACGCTGTGGTGAGACACTGCCCCTCGTGTATGCGATGTTATGGTAAGAATTTATTTGCAACAAAGTTACATGGCTTGTATGTGGAATTAAAGACTCACTCGTTACATGTCTCTGTGTAACCATGAAACATTCCGGTTAACTGAAGATCTGAAAAAACTTGATTAGAACCAAATTACAAACTGAACCTGCCAAAGTATCGAGATTTATGAGAGGTGACTGTCCAGAAGCAAAGTTGCCTTGTTCGGCCTGCTCTTCAACCCGTCGTGCGAAGGTCGTCTAGAGGGATGCCTTATTTGGGCTGCCGCTGCCGACTACTGCTGAGAATCGCAAAGATCTCCACGACTGTCTCCGCAGCTGCAGTGTGGCTTGGTTGTATTTGCCCTACGCACGACACCTAAACCAGGTCCCTTTGTGCTCGTGAACTGAATCCTTGTACACTTTACATTTCATTTGGCTGTGTCAATTGCAATTTCCTTTTTGATAGGTATTGCAATTTAGCCGTCTTATTTTGGTTACTTTTATGTAGTGTTTGAAAATGCTATTTGTTTGTTTTCAAAAGTGACTCGAATTCCGTGTGCCGTCGTCTTTTGAAAGAGATATTAATCCGAAGTGGTGTACAGGAACCGTGTTTGAGTTACGCTAAGCTAAAATAATTAAACTGTACTTAGAAAAAGGTATCTGCATTCTTCATGATGTATTTAGACCATAATATTTCCGGCTAGTGAACTAACCTTTTCATATTTTAGTGCTATGAAAATATTCCTCGCAGAGCATTATTTTTACAAACTGAGAGGCGAAATCGAATGAAGGAAATAAAATAGAACAATTACTTGACTCGCCCCGGAGACTAAACGATGCGTAGAATGAGAGGTTAAAGTTCAAAATCAAGGTAAATCCCTGAATTTAAGATCCTTAAGCCGAATTCTTCACTATCTCAAATCGTCTTCTCAGCAAGCTCGATTTGTTCAGTGACTCACTTGTCTCAACGTTGATTTATGTTTTATTGAGTGAAAAGCTTGTTGAGTCTTCGGTGGTATGATGTAATTGTACGAAATTGCCAAGCTTCTGGGAATTTGCGTTTATTACAGATTCATACGTAAATAATTAATTGGTTTAATACTATCTATGGGAATCGGCGTTCCCAGGGAGGAGATGTGAGACCTGAGATGCAGGTTAGATAGGCTTTAATTTTGTTAAAATGGAACACATTTTTTTTACGTGATCATAATTTTTCCGGTTCACTGTTCAATTTTCAGCACTTTCTACTTCATTTCCAACATTTACCTTGTATCACGAATGTTTTTCAATCTTGCTGTTTCTGTGCAGAGGGTGTGCTAAGACACCTTGTGTATTGATTCCCCATTCCTTTAATTCAACGATAAATTGTGCCCTATTCTTTCTTCTCTTGAGAACACTTCTGTTGCGGTTAAGAAAGCTTCAACTAACTTAAAATTTAATCTATGTTAAATAAGTGATCAATCGTTTACGATGCAGGCAATTATTTTGTTACGTTAAATACCATCTGTGTTCGGTTGACTGCTGTCCTGTTTTTGAGCACCTACTACTTTCTTCTTCAACTTTTATCTCGTTTCATGAACTTCTTTCTCAACCTACTGTTTCAATACACCTTGTGCATAGATTCCGCTTTCTCTTATCTCAATACTAATTAGTGTTTTCCTCCTTCTTCCTCTCTTTGGATCGCCTTTGTTGCAGATACGGAGGCTTAAGCACAAATCTAATCTAATCCTCCTTCTTCTCTTTGGAATTTCTTTGTTGCGGTTAGGGAGGCCTAAAAAAACATCTAACCTAGACTTTCAATGCAGGCAGGGCTAATCTAGTGTTTCTTCCCAATTTACATACCGTACTTTTATGGTGTCTTTCCCATTGAATAAAATATGCTATTGACCCCGTAATTTACGCAGTGCCGAGTAGAGTCTCAAGTTTAATTTCTGCCTGAGATATTTAATTTCTGCTAGAAGTGTACCAAGTTGCGGACGATTTAGCGGGCTGTGCAGTCGTGACGTGACCTTTTCATTTCTTTTGCAAATTTAAGCTTGCATCATCATTTTTACTAGACATCATGATAGCAATAGCGACGAGGTCAGCGATGTGCCGACTTCACGAATCTATTGTTTCATGAATTATTTCGTAAGGTGGCACGTATTTTATCAAAATTTTGCATTGCAGAAGATCGTCGTTGTGCAGGATCAGTGCGACCTGATGGCCGGAACCAACGCTGGTGAGTTGGAGTTTTCATTTAAGGAGGAATGTGCAATGCTCTCTAATTAGTTCTGTGCTCATAGTTAATTTTTGTGTTGAGTGGCATTTCAAACTGATGAATGTTTGTTACTCCACAAAGAAAATAATTTTGAAATATTTTTCGTACGCCTCGCTGTCTTTTAATGCATAATTTATCTAAATTATAATTTAAATAATTCATCTTGCCTCGAAAGTCAACGTCTTGTGATACTGAGAAAAATCTAATCCGTCTAATTAGAAATTTGACTAACTTATTCTTTTAGTTACTTACATGAAGGGATGATTTATTTTCAAAATTAATTCATGTACAAATTATTTGAACTCTAACAGAACATAACTGCAAATGAAAATCGAACAAAAAAAAATTAATGTCGACTGGTCGATCGTTTCAAATTAGCGTATTAAGAATTTGCAGATTAGACCTCGCAAAACTCGGTAAAAATATTTAAAGTATTCATTGCATCTTCAAAAAGGGAAGAATGTTCATTCTTTTTTTCTTTAATTAGAGAGCTGTGAAAGTATATGCCACTGATTTGTGAAACGCACATGAGAGTTCCTTCGACTCCCTCAGTTCCCACAGTAAGTTTTCGCCGCAGCATGTCTGATTTTAGCCACTAAATACAGAGGCTGTTCTTAGGCGGCTAGAATGAGATGCTCTGGTGAAAAAGTTAAACCGAGGCATGTGATATTATGTGGTGAAACTAGAAACTGTTGCTAAAACTAGACGTTACCCGCTCGCAGCCAAACCCAAATTTTAAAAATCAACGTCGATTTTGCATTGCGCGACCGAAAAGCTGGTTTTCTCATCACGCAACTTCACGACTTTCGAAGTGCACTTTAGAGTTGAGACGTTCCCATGTTGATTTTTTTTATCCCTTACGTTAGGGAAAGTGAAACTTCACATTCTCATTGCAATACAATAGGGACAATTAATAGGGACAAAACCAGACAACTTTCCTCAAGCGATACTCGTGGTACAATCTTCCTTTCAACTTACCGGATATTTCTCTTGACATCTAATTCGTGACTGACCATTCTCCTACCGACACCTAAGGTACAATATTTCTTTCACTTTTGCGATTTTTTTCTCTTGAAATCTAATTCTTGACAGGCAACATTCTCCTACCGACACCTAAGGTAGGAACTATCTTTTGTTCACCTTAGCATATATTTCTCTCTACATCTAATTCGTGACTGACCATTCTCCTACCGACACCTAAAGTAGGTACAATCTTTCTTTCACCTAAGCGGTTTTTCCTCTTGAAGTCAAACGAAAGAGTGACATCCTGACCAGGTACCGCCAACGAGGGAGGCAAGTTATGGGGAGGTCGATTTTCCGGCGCCGTCGATCCTGTGATGGAAAAGTTCAACTGTTCCTTGCAGCGAGACAAGCTCATGTTCAAAGAAGACGTTCAAGTGAGTTTCTCTTTTATTTGGTTTTCCGTTTGTAAGAATAATATTTAAAGTTTTCCTTTTATTAGATACTCCATTCGTGCGCAAAGTATTTACAATTTCTCTTTTATTCGGTTCTCTATTTGTGAGCAAAGTATTCAAAGTTTTCCTTTATTTAATTCTTCATATGAGAGCAAAGTACATATTTAAAGTTTTTCTTTTATTCGGTTCTCTATTTGTGAGCAACGTATTATTTTCAGGGCAGCATAGCCTACAGCAGAGCTCTGGAACGAGCAGGGCTGCTCACAACGGGCGAAGGGACCGCCATTCGTACGGGCCTGGAACTTGTTCTCCAGGAGTGGCAGTCTGGGACCTTCGTGATCTACCCTCACGACGAGGACATTCACACAGCCAATGAGAGGAGACTCAAGGTTAGTTGCCTGGTCCTTGTCATATAATATTTCACTTAACAAGTTGACTGCGCTATTAAACTGAAGTTCAATATTCAACTCAAATTTGTAATCAGAAGTTGTGAGCAATTTCGGTTACTTCACCTTGTATTTGCTTGGTGTAAAACCGCGCAATTGTGATGATGGAGGCGAGGGAGAAAGTTTATTCTAAGAATGCCCAATTTCAAGCCCTCTTGCCGAGGTTCTATCCAATGTTTACAAGGATAAACTTTTACGTTTAATGATGAATTCATGAAAAGTATGCTTCTTTATAGGGTGCCCAAAAAAGCACTGGAGTAGCCATTGCCATGACATCGTTTAACCCCATAGTTACCCTCAATCGTTGCAAACAAAGTACGAGAAGTCACCAACATCTCTATTTAGTTGAAATAAATAAATTGCGTAGTATAGGATGGAAATAAGATAAATTACCAATAAGTTTGGTGATTTTCGTTAGCGTAGCTTCCTTATTACAGCGTGTTGACGAATGTGTGAGTGGCCGAAGAATTAAAAAAACGTTTCTTTATTTACAATGCTCGCAACCAACTCTTTACGCCCAAAGGTTTCAGCATGTCCTACCCGTGTTGAGTTCCTATATCAGATACGTCAAGCTCTCATGAAGACTCGAAAAGCCAAATTTGCGAATAAAATCGTTTAGGTTTGAGAAACTCGCATGGCAACAAAGAAATAATGCATCATAAAATTACAAACTGAGCCTAAGCTTATTTGCGGATTGTCTTCATG
This sequence comes from Platorchestia sp. MABIK, assembly GCA_014220935.1. NCBI lineage: Eukaryota > Metazoa > Arthropoda > Malacostraca > Amphipoda > Talitridae > Platorchestia > Platorchestia sp. MABIK. The sequence goes on along the minus strand of JACJUY010003931.1, from coordinate 42,439 downwards.
TGTAAGTCATCGGCCGACTTCCACTGAAAATCTTTTATTTCTCTTTGGTCAGATCTGACGTTCAGTACGATAAAAAAATCTGCAGCTTCAAAAAATGCCAAAGATGAAGATTTCAATGTTGACAAAACCGAAGGAGGTTCCGAATGCTGCAGCTTTCTTATGTGCACAAGTCGAGAGCGGCAAACAAGTCCACTTTTTCTTGTTTGTCATGTGTCGCTGCTTAGTAAGCAGTGAATAGTTCCTCGAACAGAAAATATTTGTATGAAATTCTTGCCTGAAGAAAATTTCGAAAAACTGTAGACATCTGGGTGAGCGTAGCATAACTTCCGCACGTGTTTTTTTGCTTGTGAAGATGAAGAGATTTAAATTGTTGTGAGTCTGAGTCATTGAGGCATGAGGAACTTTGAATTAAGTACCGAAGTCTGTGTCCAGAGATGCGGGATAATTCCCTCTCTTTGGTCACGACCTGTAGGATAATTCTCCCCACTAGGTCACGAGATGTAGGATAATCCATCCTCCCCACTTGGTCACGAGATGTAGGATAATCCATCCTCCCCACTTGGGCACGACCTTAGGATAATCCATCCTCCCCTCTTGGTCACGAGATATAGGATAATCCATCCTCCCCACTTGGTCACGAGATGTAGGAAAATCCATCCTCCCCTCTTGGTCACGAGATGTAGGATAATCCATCCTCCCCACTTGGTCACGAGATGTAGGATAATCCATCCTCCCCACTTGGTCACGAGATATAGGATAATCCATCCTCCCCACTTGGTCACGAGATATAGGATAATTCATCCTCCCCACTTGGTCACGAGATATAGGATAATTCATCCTCCCCACTTGGTCACGAGACGTAAGACTGTACCCGTCACAAATTTTCTGCTCCAGGAGATGATAGGCGAGACTGGAGGCAAGTTGCACACCGGACGCAGCCGCAACGACCAGGTCGCTACGGACACTCGCCTGTGGCTGCTCGCGCATGTACGCCAGGTCGCGAAGCTCGTGGTGGACCTCATGAAGGCATGTTCTGTGCACCCAAGTGTTGGGATTGTTTGCCCTCAAGGGGAGACGACTTGGGTATCTATGTCTATACAGGAGCCTCTGCCCCCCCTCGGTTGCCTTTATTTTAGATATTTAATTTAATTTTAAAAAGAAATTAATGTCAAATTTCCTAAATGTGTTCTTTGAAGTTCACCGACGAGTATCAGTTCCTTTTCATTTTGATATCGGAGACAACCTGATGGTCGCTCCAGCCTAATGACGGTGCATGGTTGTGATAACGGCAGTATGAGCACAAAAATGCTGACTTAAACTAGGCCAAGTTGGCTACTGAGGTGTTCAATACAGAGTCCGACCAGGTTGGGTCGAGAAAGGCCAAGTTTGTTAAAGGATTACGCATTGCGTTCCAGGCTCTGGTGTCGAGATCTGAGGAAACGAAGCACATCATCGGGGTTGGTTACACTCACCTGCAACGCGCACAGCCCGTCCGTTTTGCTCACTGGCTCCTCAGGTGATGTGATGAACATTTCGGAGATTCAAGTAGCTATTTACAACCTATATGCCACCCTTTCCTTGTAATTTTACAAGCTCTTTCGCATTTTTCTTCTCACTGCCTTGTAGATAAATTCGCATAACGGAGTGTGATCATGGAGCAGCTCGCTGAATCATTGAATTTGCCGGAGTTTTGCGGTGGGACTAAGAAGATTTTCAGTTTCATGTAGACGAAAATTTTATGCAGGTATCGTTTTCCTCTCCTATGCACCTTGAGGAGCAATGTCTCGCATTCAGAAATTTCTTCTGTAGATTGGCAGCCGTAGCCACTGCCTGTGAAACGCGTAAGGGTGTTACAAAGTAGCGTGAACTTTGGCTATCAGGAAAGTACCAGAAAAATTTTAAGTTACATTATCGTTAGATAGTAAAAATCTTCACGCTATCAACTTCTGAAAAGAAATTGTGTCTTATTCATCGAGCGTGGCTTGACTGTTTTTAAGAACTTGAAGCCCTACGCAGAATCTAAGGGTAAACCAGCACAATTGAGTAATAACTCTGCATTTTTTTGCAACTTTTCTTGAGCTCTGCGACTATTCATGTCAAGAGAAATTTACTCACGCGGAGCGCTTGGACACTTTATTAGTGTCCATCGAGTGTCCATATACATATTCTAAAAGATGACTGTGAGCACCCGTCCTAAATTGGCAGAACTCTAGTGCCTAAGTTATTGATTGAAATGATTCAGCAATGAAGCAATGAATTGCAACTTAATGGATGGACCGCGCCACAGTTTTGCAGGGTGGTTGAAGGAGTATTTAATCACTCCAAAAAATGACTGTTAGTAGCTGTCGAAAATTGGGAGGTGCCTAAATTCTTGCTTGAAAATTTTCAGTAATGGAGCCATGAATAGCACCTTAATTAAAGCGTCGTGCCCCAGCTTTACGTGGTGGTTGCGGAAGTGTATATTTATAGTCCAATAAATGAATGTTAGTACCTGTCCTAAGTTGACAGGACTCCAGTGCTTAAATGCTTGGTTGAAAATTTTCAGCAATGGAACAATGAAGGGCTGAAGGAATGAATGAGTGAATAAATAAATAAATGAAGAAATGAATTGGAACTCAACGAATGGACTGTGCCCCAGCTTTGCGTGGTGGCTGCGGGAAGACCTGACCCGCCTGCAGCAGTGCTACAGGAGCACGGACCAGTGCCCGCTGGGGAGCGGGGCGCTAGCGGGCACCCCCTTCTCTGTAGACAGGACTGCCCTGGCCGCTGACCTCGGCTTCTCCAGAGTCATGGCCAACTCCATCATGGCGGTCGCCGACAGGGACTTCGTCGGTGAGATGGTTCTCTGATGATGACTTTTTCTGGTGCTGTTTTGATGTTTTATCTGATGATGCTATGATGTTTTATCTGATGATGCTTTGATGTTTTATCTGATGATGATTTGATGTTTTATCTGATGATGCTTTGATGTTTTATCTGATGATGCTTTGATGTTTTATCTGATGATGATTTGATGTTTTATCTGATGATGTGTTGATGCTTTATGTTAAAGCATCATTAGTCTATTTGATTTATGATGTCGTAAGTTAGAACATCATAATCTGATGCTTTTCTGATGATGCGTATTGCTTCTAATTATTGTGCATGTTTAATATTGTTTTGTAGTTATTAGAATGATCTAGTGATTTATCCTGGCGGCCATGTTTTTGGTGATATACGTCTTTCCAATATTCTGTTTCTCTGTTGTATTCAAAATTAACTTCCTAAATCAATAATCCTGGAAAAGTATTGAGAGCCGTAGAAAGTCATGTGAATACAATTAACTGCCGATCTACCTTTAGAAACAGTGGGATGAAAAATTCGAATACATAAGATTAACGTTACTTATCTTCGAACTCAATTGTGTTTCAGCACATTAAAAACAGTTCATTTCTAATACAGTTGATACACACCAAATTATTTAAAGATTCAAAATGTCAACATTAAAGTTCAAAGTTGATATACGTCCATGGGGATGATAACGACTCATATCTACGTAGTTTCTCAGAAGACGAAGACGCGCAATTCAGGAATCGACTGTACTCAGTCTACCCTTGAATTTCAGTGTTAAAATACGCACTTTAGGTCACATTTTACTTTGGAATATTGCAGCGGACTACCTGTACTTCGCGACGATGTTGTGCACTCACCTCAGTCGCTTAGCTGAAGACTTGAGCCTCTACTGCAGCTCAGAATTTGGCTTCGTACAGTTGTCGGACGCGTACTCTACTGGCAGCTCCCTCATGCCGCAGAAGAAAAATCCGGACAGCGTCGAATTGGTGCGCGGCAAGACTGGATCTATGATTGGCAGAGTGAGTTGGTGCGCGGTAAGACTGGATTTATCATTGGCAGAGTGAATTGGTGCGCGGCAAGACTGGATCTATCATTGGCAGAGTGAGTTGGTGCGCGGCAAGACTGGATCTCTCATTGGCAGAGTGAGTTGGTGCGCAGCAAGACTGGATCTATCATTGGCAGAGTAAGTTGGTGCGCGGCAAGACTGGATCTATTGCACAACCTTTCATATGTTTTGTTATTTACCCAAACCATCTCTGAGTATTTCCTTTTCTTCGATCAAAAATACCTCCAAAATTAGCAGAAGTCCTCCTGAGTAATAGTCGCATGTGCGGCTAATGGTTCCGTGGTGATCAAATGTAGCAGTTGTGCTATTTGCTGGGCTAAAGTTAGAGTCCATGAACGATCTACACTCCAAGGAAACACGGTACCCTCAGTAATTGACCAATGTAGAGCACTAATCGTATATGCATTAATGAACTATTATTTTGTCATTGATTTATTGGGGTAGCAAACGAGAGTGATGATAGAAGAGAGGAAGTGGAGGTGGTTGTGGTATGTAGAGCAACATTCTCAGCCTTAAGAGATCAAATCATGGGCGTATGAGGTTTTAGTGATCTACATTTGGTGTTTCACATAGATTTATGTTACCAATGATGTAATGTGACCAATAATGTAATGTTACCAATAATGTAATGTTACCAATAATGTTATGTTACCAATAATGTTATGTTACCAATAATGTTATGTTACCAATAATGTTATGTTACCAATAATGTAATGTTACCAATAATGTAATGTTACCAATAATGTAATGTTACCAACAATGTAATGTTACCAATAATGTAATGTTACCAATAATGTAATGTGACCAATAACGTAATGTTACCAATAACGCAATGTTGCTTGTGGTGTAATGTCACCATAAATGTAATGTCACCAATAATGGTATACTACACAGCTGACGGGCTTCTTGTGCGTCCTCAAAGGCCTCCCGTCGACTTACAACAAAGACTTGCAAGAGGACAAAGAAGCTCTCTTCGAGGTGGCGTCTACGCTAACAGACCTGCTGCAGGTCGTCACGGGCGTCGTCTGCACCATGCAGGTCTGTTTATTGTCTGTAGGTCTGTTTGTTGTCTGTAGGTCTGTTTGTTGTCTGTAGGTCTGTTTGTTGTCTGTAGGTCTGTTTGTTGTCTGTAGGTCTGTTTGTTGTATGTAGGTCTGTTTGCTGTCTGTACCGTGCAGGTCTGTTTGCTGTCTGTACCGTGCAGGTCACGTTGGTCGCACTGGGTCTCGCTTTCCGAATAATGAGATAGAAGACCGAAAGGGTTCTGATTTTTGTTTATCTTGTAATCACAAAGCAAGAAAAAGCTGGGAAATTTGTTAACGTCTTGATAGCATTCGTGATGCCCTGAAATTTGACCAAAACAGTCCCTTGAGTATTATTTCAGCAACCATGATTCATTTTCTTTGCGTTTATTCAAGCATTCATTCGCGCGAAGGGAAATCTTATTATTGCAGCAGGACATGGTTAAACCTTTGAATACATGAACGTGACCCCCAAATTACCATTATATGACCTGAATGCAACATCACGACTAAATTGCGCTGCGATATCGTCTGAGTTTCGAAAACGACGGGAACACCCTAAAATAATAACAATATGAGAATGTGATGACGAGACCAATAATTCGACAATAACCAGAAATAAATCATCACACTTATATTGATCGACTCTCTTGCATATCAGGTGAGTGGTCCGAATAACTTCACACTATGGTAAGAGTTGAGATAAATTCGGTGGAAGTCTTCGACGCTTGGTACTGAGCCTGAAAGGTTAATTTTTTTACTCGAGTTTGTGGGACTGTCGGCAACAGATTGCTTATGGATGGGGATGTGTGTGTGTCTAAAACTTAACTTTAAACTATGTACTGTAATGCATTCAAGTAAACAATATCTACTGCGCAACGATGCTGGTGAGATGCAGTTACGTTTTTTATATTTTCAGGTGCCAGTTAATAAATTTGAAATCTAGCGGGCTCCAAGTGACAAGTTAGATGCTATGTCCACACCAGAACGTAGAAGCTATAGCAAACCTAACACAGCTGTAAGATAGCCCTTTACTAAATAGTGACAGCTGTAAACTTCAGTTTCAATACATTTCGGCATCTTTATTGAATTTCTTATTCTGGGCCCTCATTGGTAATGCGTTAGTAATAGTTTTACTGTGTTTGAACGTATTTTCAGAGTCGAGGTATTGCATTATTCGCTGCAACACACGAGTATCTGTTCCTTCTGCCTGCGTCAAGCTGTGACAACGCATTGCTCGGGGCTTGCAAATTATTGTAACTGTACATTACGCAGTCTGTGATTATGGTTATAACTGTAAAATTACGCAGCCGGTGATTTTAGTTGCAACTTGCGTTATCTATAATGTTACACAGCCCATGATTATTGTTGTAACTATAACGTTACATGGCTTGTAATAGGTAATATAACTATAACATTTCGCGGCATGTGATTATAACTATAACATTACGAGGCGTGGGATTATAGTTATAATATAGCTATATCATGACGCGGTGATTACAGTTATGACTATAAAATAACCTTGCCTGTAATATCAAAGACAAATTTGAGAAAGTGCTCTCGACGCTCTTATGAATCCTAATTTGATTTTTTGGCTCTTAGATCACTGCGCGTTATTTATTCCGTATGCTTTTAACTGATAGAGATAGTATTAATGATGATAAACAACCTTTTGTAAAAAATTATTTTTCCCAGGTAAACGAGGATGCGTGTCGAGCTGCTCTGACAGAGAACATGCTCGCCACGGACATCGCCTATTACCTCGTCAGAAAAGGCGTAAGTTTCATACTCATTCGTACATTTCGTCCTCACATACACAAGGGGAAAAATGTGAGGTCCCGAGCTGGGAGTTAGGTAGGCCTTCTTTTTGTTGAAATAAAATGTTTTTTGTTATGTTAAGGACTATCTTTTTCGGTTCACTGCTGTCCTGTTTTTCCGTATTTACTACTTTTCAGCACCTACTACTTTCTTCTCAACTTTTATCTTGTTTCTTGAGCTTCTTTCTCAACTTATTGTTTCTAGGCCTGGAAACATAGATTCCGTGCATAGATTCCGTGTTCCTTTATATCTATGCGAAATGGTGTCTTCCTCCTTACTCTCCTCGTAACGCCTTTGTTGCGATTTAAACTAACATCTAATCTAATGGTTGTGGATTGGGAGACTCGAACAAACTTTAATCTGATCTAATTTATTGGGCATTGACTCTTCTTAGCCCGTGTATTTTTTAGTTACTTTAATGCCTAGAAGATTTTGTAAACCTTGAAGTTTTATCACTGGATAGCGAGTAATTTGATCTCACTGGGAAACTATTAATGAATAAAAATAAATTGATTCACGAAACCATCTACTCATAAACACTTACTGTGTATTTCTGATGTAAAATGTATTTTTTCGTTCCTCATTTTGGTCTCCCGTACGAGTGCCCAAAGTATCACTAGAACGTTTTCGTGGTTTGATGTGTTTCATTGCTCATTTTAACATTTTATTCTGTGCTGCATAATCCAAAGGGAGTGCTTAAATTTCTTGCCAAAATGAAAGCGAGTGACAACTAAATAACTGAAGCAGCTTACGAGCGGTAGCTCCTGAGGACTTTTGAAAATAATAATTAATTTGCAATTTCTTCGTTAGATGGCGTTCCGTGACGCACACAGCACAGCTGGGGAAGTCGTGAAGTTGTCGGAGCAAATGAACGTTCCTTTCTCCAAGTTGCCTGTGAGCGATCTCCAGAAAATCAGGTACATCAATGATCAAAAGTTTAGTTTATTAATGTTTCTGAAATAATGTGATCACGTCACGATTTTATTTATACGAAGTTTTATCTATTCCATCGCTTCAGCTTCATCATTTGAGCATGAACAAGCATTTAGCAAACATCGTTTTTTTGAACTCACGAAATCAAGGCAGTGTGGTCGTCTGTTAAAGTTATACAGCGTATGATCGCAAAAATATCGGTTAAACAAGTGGCTGTTAATTCTAATTGTGTTAGATTTGGGCACGATAATTCTCGGAGGAAAATAAATTCCTGGACTTGCATTTGAGTAACTCAGTTTGAGTCTACAGTAACGAAATACTTCAGAAACAGGGGAACCTCATTGATGCTTATATCATTATTAAAGAAAGCTTCTCCTAAAATACTCCTGTATTTAACGTCCTTCTGTGGTGTGTGCTAAAAAAGGTTAACCGCATTATTCATTATCGCCTTCTCAACTTTCAGTAACCTGCGTGAAAAATGACGCAAAATGAGCCTTATTTTTGTAGTGAAACCGAGCCTGGTTAGTTCCTGCATAATCTTTAGTTCTAATAAATGTAAGATATTTCATTAAATATCCGGCTGCAAACTTATTCAAGGCTCGTTGTTCCAGCTATTTTGATTTTGATGGCTACTAATGAACCCTAGAGACTTAATTTTCGAAATTTAATTGAAAAACATATTGTGGAGCATCCCTCATGGACATTGCAAACCGCAGTTAAATGCAAAGTGGCTTGAAATTTTTTTTTACTTTTTCTGCGTTTAGTTTTGCGCGAAGAATACTGTTACGTAGTCATATTGATTTTTCCAGCTACTGTGTATTATCTCGTAAATCAATAATAATGTATCATTAGCGAAAGTTCTATCATAGACAAGAAATATCCATCATTTCACTGCAACTGTTAGTGCTCGCTGACCACGCTGATTTAATGAGACTCGTTACGCTGCGTGACTACGTTAGTAAGACTGGCTACGCTGATTTAATAAGACCGCGCTACGCGTTCCCTCAGTGCGCTGTTTGCCGATGACGTGTCGTCGATCTGGAGCTTCGAGTCGAGTGTGGAGCAGTATGCTGCCGAGGGTGGCACAGCCCTGGGAGCTGTGGTCAAACAGCTCCAGCAACTTCATCAGTTCATGGAAACCTTCTCGCTCGATTCCAGGTAAAGATTCCAGGTAAAGATTGCAGGTGTGGGACCGAACACTTGATATTGTAATTTATCATTTATATATTACTGAGATAATTAATATTTGTTGCTGTGATATTCGAATATGGGTTTGATAATTGAATTTGGGTGTGATAATCTATCTAGGGCATCAAGTTCAATACATCCCTATTTTCTCGTGATACTAGTTCTACCTGAATATTGGAGGACTACCAATGTTATTAAAGGTGCAAAAGTGTCAAACTGGTGCTCGGTAAAAATAAACCTGTTTATTGGAGAAATTATTGGATCAAGCTATAGAATCTAACTAATTTATAAAAATGTACTGTAAACCCTGAGGGGAGAGAGAACAATTGTGACATCATGTTTTAAATGTGCGCATTGAGTTGGTAAAACTTCTGGGCTTAGAACAAGGCATGTACTATGAGTAGTTTATATTATTAATAGTTGTTGTTGTGGTGGATGGAAATAAAAAACACGACAAAATTTGAAAGACAATTAAGTATAAGTAGACTTATGGGTGAATTTAGGTAGAAGAAAGTGATCATGATAAGTTGAAAAAAGCAGATACTTTAAAAGGTTGGTGCTGAATGTACAGAGTATAATTGTGCAAAGTGTACAAGTTCGACTTGGAAGTCAATGTTTTTCTATTACCCTATATTACTCCTATCAGGTACCTATTTCTCATAGTACCAGATAAATGTGTTGTGAAACTTTGTCTTAGGGCCCCCCTAATAATCGATATTCTGATTCATGGGTTTAAAATAGCTTTATCAATAATAATGTATTGTATGATGAGAGAAAATGCTTTACAATTAACTTGAAATTCCTATTTGCGGCTTGCAGGAGAAATATAGCAATGAAACATTGAATCATACCAGTAGGCCTTGGTAAAATGTGCAATATGTCGCCCACCTCGAACGAGGGTGCTTCTTAATGTCATAAAAATGTTTTTCATGTGTCATTAAAATCTATGATATAAGTTTCAACTGCCGTATATTTGGGATAATCAAACATACTTATTTCATGTCGTCAACTCTGGAATAATTAACTATGTACAAATTTTAAGGAATCCAGAAAATAGCATTCAATTGAGAAAAACTTTACAAGTGAGGTCACGAGACTCTTTTTGTTGAAGGAACGGTACCAAGAGAACAAGTTTACACTATTGCAATTTATACTAGCAATGATGAAATTAGGGACACAAATCCTATTCTATCAAGGTAGTCCGGTGATGCACGCATAATCGAAATAACTAGAGAGAAATAATTACAAGTGTTAAAGAATAAGCCAAAGATTTGGATCTACTTCTACGAGCTGTACCATAGAAAATAAAACAATGTTTCAGGTTTGAATCAGGGTTTGTAGCTGATTTCTATCAACTGATGACTATGCTAACATTTTATTTATAATATTTATACCTTCACTCTTATTCTAAAATAAAATACATTAGCTAATTGTTAGCGAAAGCCCTATATGCACATAAATACGTTAACGTAATTTTCAGTCCATCAATTTTCAGTTATTCTTAATTTATTAATAGGATTGCTTACTTATTTCCATCCCCCTCCATCTTTTCTGAGGGGAGAGAGTTTTATGTATTATAACGTAAGCAAAATAATTATGGAATATTTTATGTTCTGTTCACCCTGCCATCGAGTCTTTACCCTATATATTTCCGCAAAATTAATATTTTCTTACTGCTTGATCGATCTGATTGTACAATTTTTTTTTCGTCGACAGGTAAAGGATTCAAAAATCTTCACGACAGGCACCAAAATTATCTTCACGACAGGAACCAATACTTGAAGAACGAACATATTCTACACCCCAGCCCAGAGAAACACTTAACGACTCGCAGCAGGCGGCCTGTTGCTGCCGAGGTTGTGGGACACTTCATAGAAGTCCAGCTCCTCATTGTCGTCCTTTGGCGGGGCTCCTCCGTCCAGCTGCACAGCAAGGGATAACTTGAATTAAATAATATTCGCTAAAATATATTGAAAATGATACATTGAATCATACGTTAGATTGAATTAAAGGAGATGTTTGAACGAATATCCTAAATGGTATTACCTATTAAAATATACTGTTATGATATGGATCGTCTCTATTGTATGAGCTTCCAGTATATTATAATGTATTTTTCTCGACTAATAAAATAGTGTTTGGATGAGCATTCCATGAATGGGCAGTTTTTTTTACACAAAAACTAATATGTTACTGTATATAGTGTAGTGTCGTACGTAAGTAATTATATCTCTAAATTGTAGATTAGGACTTTTAGCGCGGACTAGGGACCAAAATCATAACCTTGTTTTGCATACAGGATGGATTCGTTTTGTGTGCTATTTGTACCGTAGTGATGACTAACACATACTAGACAGGTAATCTTATGTTTGTAATTTTTATTGTCTACACTGGCATACTGTTGTGAATTTGCAAAATGTAATAAGAGTTTAATACTTCATTATGGAATGTTCAGAACTTATAATCTCAAGTTTAGTCGAAAGCTCGGTGTGGTTACTCTGAGAAAACTTGGATAAAGACTCATATTTTCCCTCTGCATCATTAGACCCGTCAATTTTGGTTTCAAACTTTAATCTATTTAGGTTAGGGAGGGTCCATAATTACGGGGTAAATGATCGCTTAATAACGAGGGGNTAAATAAAAAAAGGGTGGGAGAGGGAGGGGTTAAAAAATGAGAAAATAAATGACATAATGAAAACTTTCTTTGAAATCGTTTCCACCTATGAAGTTGCAAATTGTTGCATGACTGCCATGAAAAATTGAATTCCGGAACGAAGACGGGTATACTTACGGCGAAAAGCTCTTTGGCGTTCCAAATGTAAGGCAGGAGGTACATTCGGATGGGCACCAAAATCATGAGGATGAAAGGAAAGCACAGGGAAGCGGGAGATTGCTTCACCACCCACAGCACCACGATCATCGTCAACTGGATGGCGGTGAAGAGATGCATCTTCTTTGTGGTGACCTGCAGAGAATGACGTCATGCTAAATGTTTGACGACCAAAATATGGAAATAAATTCAAGAAGAGAATTGACGTTAAGAAACGATGGATCTTAAAGTTTCACCATCATTCACGTTTGATTTTTTTTTGCGCTTGCTCCAATACTTCTTGAGGAGTACGTTTAGGTTCCATACTTATTCTTACATCATACGACAAAATCCTGTTTTCCAATGATGTTTTCAATTTCATTTAAAGCTTCGTCACGTGCCACCAGGTAGGTTCTTACGTTTTTCTCCTATTTTTCTCATCATTTTAGGACCCGACTTCCATTGGTCACTTATCAAATATAATTTAACGTATTTTTCATCATACGTCGTATATTTCACACGCGAACTTTGGAATGAGCTCGATCAGTGCGTAGCAACTTCACAGCATGAGGATGCTACTCACGTCTTGGATGAATGAATGACACAGTCTTCGGGTGCTACTCACGCCTTTTATGAAGGAATGACAGTCTTCAGGTGCTACTCACATCTTTGATGAATGGCATGGCCTTAGGGTGATGCTTGACAGGCACCAAGAACAAAATGCAGCGCTCGAGGAACTGGATGCCAGCGGTGGCAGAGATGCCCATGTAAAGGAAGACGCCGTACAGCACAGCGTTCGGGATCAGGTTCAGCAGGTCGGATAAGAAGATGGACAGCCCAACGAGCACGGACACGACGAATGCACTCAATCTTTGTTCTGCAAAGCAAGGAAATGAACTTTACTTTAACAATTCAGTACTGTTGAAAAATCGTTACAAGGAGTAGGGAAAAAATCTTAGTGCATTGAGATCATTATTTAAGTACTTTAAGCTCCAATTTTAAAAAGTGAAGTTCATGAGAGAAGGATGAGAAACCTCGAATTCGTCATCATAGCGTAATAAAAAAAACGTTCACAGTAGATATTTTTTAGGAACATTGTCAAGACCTTGCGAGCTTCAGGTGACAGTTTGAAAATCAAAGACGATAAAATTCTCAGCTCGGCTATCAAATACCACACAGCAAGAGTATTGCGTATAGTCGGGGTTATTTTGAATTTAAAGACGTCCTTGTCAGGTTAGGATAGGATATATATTAGTTGAACCCTCCTCAACCGCAACAAAGGCGTTTCAAAGAGAGGAAGGAGGGAAACACCATTTACAATGGAATTAAGAGTGGAATCCATGCACAGGGTGCATAGAAGCAGTACGTTGAGAAAGAAATTTATGAAGCATGCAAGATAAAAATTTAAGAAGAAATTAGTAGGTGCTGGAAAAACAAGAAAGCAGTGAGCCGAAAATCTTCCAAGATCAAAAATCTCTATAACAAACCGAAAAATCTTTTCTGTTTCAGCGAAAGAAGGGCATAATTCAACTTTAGCTCATCACCTCACATATTCCCCCTGGGAGCGCAAAATCCCACAGATACAATAGCTGTATCCCCCACAGAGGTAGACGTCCACGTCACGCTGGGAGCGCTAAATCTCATTGATACAATAGTTGTATCCCCTGATACAACAGTTGTTGCATCCACGTCACGCTTACCGTAAGCTCCAGTGGCTTTGGCGGGATTCTTTGGGTCGACGATGGTGAGGGCAGCGGCGTGACTCACGGACCGCACCACCGCTGGTGTCATGAACGGAGCTCCCATCACACCTGGGCACGCAACCAAGCTTGATTAACATTGTACTCCTGGAGGAATTTATTTTCTTCAATGAAGGATTGGGGAAATTGATCTACATTTTCCTGCTGTGGGAATTCAATAGCGTCTTATTCAGTGAAAGATGGACAAGTTTTAACATTTTAATAATTCCTACACCCGGACAATGTTTGGCCGGGCGTAGGAATTTATTAGCGTTTTATTAAATGAACGATCGGGGAAATTTATTTACATTGTCTTGATGTAGGAATTCATCAGCGTTTTCTTCAGGGAAAGATAGTTGAGTTTCATCTAAATTGTCTTGATGTGGGTATTTATTAGCGTTTTAGTAAATGAAAGATCGGTGAGTTTGATTTAAATTGTTTTGATGTTGGAATTAATTAGCATTTTATTCAGTAACAGCATGTTTGACAAACATTCTCCTGCTGTATTAATTCATTATCTTTTATTCAATGAAGCTTTTTTGAGTTATCCGAGTTTTGAGAGTCGTAACGCGTAACACTGGACCATTACGCTAGTTGGAGGCAGTTCAACATTGATGGGGATCTGCGTTAAAACAAATGACTGCTATTATCAAGTGCTGTAATCTGATAAAATGAAAAATAAAACTTCTGGGGGATTTGATTCTACGATCACTAAATAAACCTTCTAAATGTGATAAAGTAATGCTGTTTGAGCAATAAATAGATTAATGAGCATGGCTTTTCAGTTAACGCAGAATTGTTTATGAACATTATTTTGTATTTGCAGTAGGCTAGCGAAAATAATTCCATTTTCAAATAAGTAATAATTATTTTTATTGAAAATAATTTTATCTTTAATTATAAAAAATTTTTTTTACTAAATCTGGCTTCAATAGCATGATAGCGCAGCTGCTGTATCCCTGTAGAGTCAGGTAATATTTCCAGTTTTTACTTTTTCAAAAGCAGTGGTCTTCAAATATAAGCTATCTAGACAATTTTTTGGTGTCTGGTAGAACGAAGAGGTTTTTTGCCCAATGCCACGGTAGAAAAAACAAGGCAGGGACAGACCAGTCTTTTTTTCGTCGACCGCGTGTCAATTGCTGACGTCATGGCAACGAACCAATAGCAGCGCTCAGATTGCATCTGACAACACTGCTAGCCCTAAATCTGGCTCCACTATTGGCCTAACGACATGTCGCAATGGTGACGTCATCCAGTTTGTTTGAAATGAAGCCTTTCTATTGGCTAGCCAAACAAGGGGAGGTGTATTTTCCCCAGAGAAATGACGTACCTTACTTCCTTTACCGTACCGTATGCGACCGCCTATTAAAGTTTCACTAATCAATACACTCACAAAGCTGGTAAATAATTCCAGATGCCTCGACTCACCAGAAATGATGTTCACGAAGCAGGAGAGGAAGAGATCCCAGTGGAAACCGCTACCTTTCTTCATGTTGCGCTCGGGTTTTGACAGGATGAGTCTGTGAAACACAAGACAATAGAAATTAAACTCTCGGATGTCGATCAGCGATAATATAGGGAAAAAATTTGTCTGTACTCATGACATAATTTTTGCAAGACGACATGCTATACATTTTCATTGGGGCAAAACGCTATACTTCAGTATTAAATACTCGTTCCTCTCCTCTCACACATATCATGGTTATTCACATTATTTAGGGTCATCGATCTTGGAAAGAGTCTTCCTGTGAGGTAGAAATATATGCTGCACCCAATTTTACTGCTGCTTTCCACTCACTGGCAAATGTTTTCCTCGATGAAGATGAGTGTGAGAAGCAGCAGAGACGCGGGGGCGCAAGCGAAGATGGCCCACACCGGCAGAGATTTTGCCAGGCCGAAGGGATTGATAAACCAGCCTCGGAGCTGTGGGTCGGTAGGCTGAATACCGGCGGGCATGGTGAGCTTGTCGGTGTAGGTGTCGTGGATGAGGTAATCCATCAGCACCATCAGCACGATGGAGATGGGCACCCCAAAGTCACCAAGAGCACGACGGATCTGCAGAGATTATTCGAATTTCAACATATGTCTGACGCGAAACTTTGTAACATCTCAAATTTTGTAAGAAGGTTTGTAGCATTTCGAATTTTTGTAACAGTTCAGTTGAGTGAGATGCGTTGTAAGAATACAATCTGTGTAGATTTTAATGATTGGTGCTGGGCCTAATAAAATATTATATTATATTTTATAATAATATTATATTTTATTTGATTTTAACATTAATGAAATGACTTGAATGCGAATGAAAAATTTATTCTGTAAAATTTCTTCCAGCATATCCAAATACTGACAGAAATTTCTTATTCAGTTGACAGCTATGACAGCTTGGTGACAATAATTAAAAACAGCTGGAACATAGCAATTCTTACATCTATTGATCACCCTGACCACTCCTGTGACTTTAATAAGGAACCGTATAAGCAAAGATAAAAAGTTCTTTCGACTCCTTTTTTTATTGATCGAATTTATCATTTTTGGTTTGCTGACGAATGAATGATTGTATCATTTATACCAATAATGGACTTTATTACTATCAGTCTTTGCTCGGATATCCAGAAGATCCATTAATCTCTGCCTCCATGTTTACACTCTCCAGAATATTCTATTTAGCCCTCTGGAGTTAAATAATTAAAGTCAAAAAACAAAAAGGTATACGCATCCGCGCACTATTTTCTCACTAAAAAACTCTTAATCGAAACATCAAAAATCGACGCATAAGGTTAACTTGTACCTAGCACGCCCATTTTAACACGTGTTACTAGAGAGACAACTCACGCCACGGCCGAGGTACTTCGAGTTTCTGAAGCGCTTGAGCTTGAAGGCGATGAAGAAGGTTCCGAACATAAGGATGAGGGAGAGCAGGGCTGTGTTTGGCTGAGGTTGCACCACGCTGTCCACCGACACGCCGTTCGCATTCGTTCCGTTGACGAGGGTTCCGTTCACGATCGTTCCACTTACGCTGCAACAAGTTACACACATTAATTTCTAATTCAAGATTGAATTTATGCACACAAAAGTGGTGTCTCGATAGTTGTTGAATGAAGAATATATATGTAAATTATTGTTAACAAAACGTTGCTATTCGTTCATTGGATGAGGCTTGCTTCAACCATTCACACCGTCGATGGGATTTAGAGTTCCTTTTGGTTATATAATATATATGTCAGTTAAAGCCTCACTGACCACAACAAAGGTGTTCTCGGGAGAGGAAGAGGAAGACATAATTTTATGGGAAATGATGGGATTGGAGAATCTATGCATTAAAGTTGTCTATGCGCCCTGTGTATAGGAACAGCAAGTTTGAAACAAAAGATAAAAGCAAGGGGAAAGTTGAAAAAGAAAATTACTGAGAAAAAAATCAATGTCATTAAACCGAAGAAGATGGTTCGCAACCAAATAAAAAGCCTATTCTACTTTAACACATGATAGACCTACCCAACTTTCCGTTCGAGACCTCCCTGCTTCCCCCTCGAGTGCTTATTCCCATAGGTGCAATAATTTCACATGTAGCGTATAATTCTTTTATATTTTTTTGCTCAAAAGAAAAAATTCCGGTGTAAATGAACTTTAAGTTGACATGACCAACTTTTTTTGTGTAATGGTATTTATTATTTAACTTTTATTCATTTATTCATACGCAATAATTGACCATCTTACATGTCACTATACTGTTTTTTGTGAACAAGCAGCACTTAAAGAAATACTGACAAATAATTCATAGTCATGAAATAAAATGCGTTAACTCACAATTCAAGTGTCAATGGCGGACGAAAAACAAATTTGAAAGAAAGATGAAAGAACAAATTTTCACAGCTAGCCATTGGAAGGTTAAAAGGCGGAGGGAATTTTCCCGGTCGTCGCTCCAAAGATGAGTTTTAGAACTTCTATAAAAGCTACGCGGCGGAAAAGTCCTTACATTTCAGTATGGTTAGCGTCTTCGTAGAAGTACTCGTTCTGCAGAGGATGTGCTTGGAAGATCGCAACCATTTTATCGATGGCCCCGTAGATGAAAATCAAGCACACGAGAGTGGAGAATATTTCTTCAGTGAAGCGAGTCAAATGCTTCACTACGAACACGAGCTCGAAGGCGGAGATGAGCGCTGCGCACACCGTCATCCAAATTCCGATCCACACTCGCAGAGGCAGGTACTCCATCTCGAACGACTCCGCAAACTGGAAAGAGATGTTTCAATTTATTGGCTTATGTTTATCATAGAAATATTCTTCGATCGGATGACTTCACGCGATTTTAAGGTAGATAAATGGAGTGCATTGGTGAACATGACTGCACAGTTAGTATTCAACAGGAGTGAATACAATGGAATTTTGTATGCTATTTGCGAGCTGGAAAATTGCATTTACCTCATTGACGACGGCTTCAATACAATGAATGAGCTTTGATTCTTGACAGATTTCGATCTGCATGTACTTGCATGTTCGATGGATGGAAATCGAAGCGGTTGTCAACGGGGACAATTTCGTTAATCATTAATTTCAAAATCCCTTATATGCACAAAATTTTTCCTAATCTCACAAATAAAACAAACAATTTGATGCTACACTCGCTATTATGGATTCAAAAAACAAAACGCACTTTCTATTGAAAGTTAAAAACAATCGCTTGTACAAATTTAATGAAAAAAAACGCCGTCTAATACACGTTTCAGTTTTTTTACCTCTTAAAATAAATTTAACGAAAATAAACGTTGTCCAATGCACATTTTAATATTTTGACCTCATAAAATATTCATGAGGTCGAAAGCAAAGTACCATGCAGCACTGACCCCGTAGAGAGCGAGATCGAACACCATGAGAGGGCCGGTAGCGCCGATGATGAGCAGAGGCTGGCATCCGAACGCTGCCAGTATGATGCCGTTGATGGACGTCACCAGGAGCGTCTCGCCGACACCGATTTGCAAGTTCGTCTTGTCAGCTGCCATGGAAAAACAAGGTTCTTCATGAGCTATTTATCGTACTTCGAAAATTGATGTTCATGTAATTTATCTATCCATCATGCTTCGAAAATTAATGTTCATATAATTAATGATTAATTTACCTATCGTAGTTTGGAAATTAATGTTCATGTAATTTATGATTTATTCATCTACCGTCCCTCGGAAATTAATGACCATGTAATGTGCTCGTTAAGTGAATGACACTTAACACGTTATGTGCCGCGGGTTAAACTGAAGTTCAACATCCAATTTAAATTTAGAGTCAATTGTAGCAAGAAATTTTTATAATAGCAAACATCAACTGAATCGTTCCTTCATTAAGCTTTAATTTAGTATATATAAAAATTGAGTTTAAGGCTGCTGGTCGGTCAGCAGCATGATGAAATTCTCCTCAGTGACCACCGGTGGGCCACGCCGCACTTAACGTGTTAATGAGTGAAAGGAAAAGTATTTCGGACGTTTTTTGCGTGTATGAGAATGAATCTGACTACCATTTAACTTACAAAAGAACTTAAAAGTATCAAGTCTCCAAAATTTAAAGATTTCAACACCTGTTTTAAGCCACCACCAGCTCCCTCGTTGAATGTAACTTTTACAAAATGAAAAGATTTTGTCACAATAAACAAATACCCTATCTATGCAGTAAATTTCAACTTCATGTTTGCAAAGGATATACGTTTTTTGTTCAATTGTAATCCCGAAATGCACGTCTTAGAATTCACTCTAAGTTCAGGGTGTACAACTTTTTGCTTTTTGAGACCTCTTGGTTCAGCATTTCCTCCGCCAACTAGTGATAAATTTATTAAAACTATGCTGTTACGCTTGTTACACAGCGTTTTGTGCTTATTACTCCTAAGTTCATTTTCCTATTTTCTCTTTTAGGAATACGTATTAATCTAAATATTGTGGGTAGTTATCGTTAGACTTGAAAATTCTTGCCATTTTATGGTACAATTCTAGCAGCTTTTCTGTCTTTTTACTCAAGCAAAAATTCTCGAGCTATATGTCAAATGATAAATTAGACGATTTCACAGCGCCAGTTTTTTATGAATATTTGTGTCAAGAACACAACGTTTGCATACAAAAGTTCTGTTACAAAGATCACTTGCTTTTGCACATCCTTAACATTTTGACCTCAACGTGCGCCATCGGTGGCCATGGAAGGCATTTTTATAATATCGCTGACCGACCAGTCGTCACAAACTCAATTTTCATAAATACTTAATCAAAGCTAAATGATCAGTTAATGTTTGCTATTTTCAAATTTGCTTGCTACAATTAACTTCAAATTAGAGGTGAAAATTTAACTTCAGTTTAACCAATTGAGGTTAAAGTGTCAATACGTAAATTTTTAATTATGTTCATCGACTAGATTTCACTCCGTCATTTAATCTAGATCACACTCGAGAAACCGCCTAAACTTTTTAAAGTTCTGAGCTCACTTGACCTTTCCTAGAACTCACCGTACATGCCACCGAAGGTGATGGCGGGAGATAAGCTAGCAAAGAAAATAAAAATAGCGGATGCGAGAACTTGAGGAGCGATGCCATCCTTGATATCACTGGGATACATAGGCATTCTTGCCTTCAGGTCCTGGACGAGACCATGGAAAAGTTTGCCTTCTCTCTTCAGTGGATCACGAGTGGGAGTCCTGGACACATTTCTCTGTTGTACGTTGGCCGGCTCGATGTCGAGGGAAATTGTGCCTGCAGAGCAAACACAAAGATTAGTAAAAAAAAACTCTCTAAGCGGAACAAACACTTTGAATGCACTCTCCAAGCGGTCGTGAACAAAAAACGATGTATAAACTTCTTACAAACTACGAGCAACATAAACATCAAAATTAGCTTATACACGTCTTTCACATTCCTGGCGATGTGTTCTGAAACAGGTAAAGTTCCTCATACGACGCGAAGCTAACTAGCAAATGATCAAGAAAAAGGTATGCGTTTATTTAGAGAGTCATACGGAAGACATGAAATAGACATTTTGTCAGGGAACTCACTGGCAGTGCCATTGTTCTTTCGTTCATTGACTCCTGAAGCTTTATGGGTATTGTCAGATGACAGGAATTCGTTGATTGCAGAGACGAGCTCATTGCGGCTCTGCGCGTGGTAGGCGACTTCGTGGAAGTACTTGTCGGCCATCAGCTTCGAGATGGACTGGCCAACATCCTGGTATTCTTTCTCTTCATGGTAGGGTCCCAGAAGAATAAACAAAAACCTCACAGGGAGAGGAACCTGTAAGTTATAAAATATCAACATCATACTTTTGTTAGAGATATTTGTGAATTAATTTTTGGTATGAGCACAGGATCCTGAGAAAGAAAATGTTTAATGTTTTTTCATATTTAAATGTGAAAACCTTTTACATTTGCTTTATTCACGTCGTTTGCACCGAAATTCAGTGCATGCAAAGCATGCATCTGCAAATCATTGGACTCTAGAGATTACTCCCAGCTGTTGTCTACCCCCAAAGAAAAACTATCAAAATTATTGAGCTAAGGAGATACATGGTGTATTTATAAACTGGTATATATGGTATATTTAAAAAACGGCATATAAATATGTATAGTGGTACATAAATAATATATTTGAAAAGTAAAGCAAGAAATCTGAATGAATTGAGCTATTAGTATTTTTCACTTCTAGGTGTCGCGTAACTGGAATTTAAAGATGCACTGCAGTTTGGATCATTAAAACCATTAAAATTAAACTTTCTTTGAAAATGCATTATAATATTGAAGTCAAAGCGTAAAATAAATATCTTTTTCCTATTGCCTTGAACAAGCTTCTGGATAAAAATAAACATTGCCGCCGTCTGAATTTTGATGAGGAAACTTACAGATTTCACATCAGTTATCTTCAGACGCTCGAAAGTTCAAATTAAGAATTGTGACGAAATATTTCTGTACGAATTCCCCTTAAGTAAATTAATATTTAAAACACATGAAGCACAAAGAACCAAGAAAAAATAACATCGATAAAAAGAGGCGAATTTCTCCGTTGAGTTTCCTTCATTCATTTACTAACGTTATTTAAGAACATGCAGAGTAGCTGAAATTCGCAAACAGATATTGTGAAGTCGAATAAAAATACGCCAATTTCCTCTCAAAGCTTACAATGGTTACGTACGTAGAGACAATGCTCCCTGATGAGTTCGGTACCTTCAGTTAGATTCGGCCTGTGCAACAGGCCAAATTTCTTAGGAAACAGCCTCAGAAACATAAACTCACATTGACGAGGTTATCCATCATGACGCCCTCTGCAAGCCTGACGAAGGCGATGGTGGGGGACTTGAGGAAGTCGACAGCTCCCACAAGCACGGCCGTGGCCTCTGCTCCATCTGGCACCTTCTGGCCGCCGCCTGAGTCCGGCTGCAGTCGGAAGAAAATAAACATTCATGCTCACACATGTTAAAATAGGCATGCTAGGTTCAAGTTAACCTCATGCGGATTTTTTTCGTTTCGAGTAAGAGTTTTTATAAAGAGAATAGCGCGTAGATGCGAGTATTCTTTTGTTTTTTCGCTATAAACAAATATTTAACCCACTCACTGCCGGTTTACCGCTCGATAAATTGCTCATTTATGTATCGGTGTGAATGAACAGCATTTCAATTATTTCAACATCTTTTTTAAAAGAGATTTAAGCATACGAGGTAAAATGTCATCAAGTTATTACATTTTCACACTTATGAAAGATACAATATTTTTTTCGAGCATTAAAGTCGTTTTTTAGACTCTGCTACTTACAACCTAACTTAACATGAGACAGTGTTAACGAATTTTGTACTCATATTTCCGTCATCACTTCTTTCATTTAACTGACACAGCATCAAGCAGTCACCGATGTCAGGGTGAGGAAGGAACCGCCACTAGATAATGAACTTCGAAGAACACATTAGGATAAAAATTTCACAAAGAATAAAACATACTTGAGCTGTTTATAAATGTGCATTTGGAAATCTCCTTCGACGGTAAAGGGTTAAATACTGTGCAAAAAAATTAACCTCTAGAAAAAAGTACGTATAAAAAAAAAACTACGTTTTCCAGCAATCTATGCGCAGATGCCTAAGACAATTTTTAGAGAAAATTTTGATGTATCAAAATACTAGGTGTTAATATACACATGTCAACATTTTTTCATCAGCAAAATTGGAAAACCTTGGATAAAAAATTCTAACCTCGTGAAAAAATGGAACAAACAGAATTTCAAAGAATTAACCAACAGAGCAACTTCGAAACCGTTAAAAAAATGGTCCCCTTCTGTTTAAGCGCTTTCTGAGCAACGAGATATTGAAGTAAACTCGAGAAGAAATATAATTTTTAATTCACAGCTAATATTGAAAATCATGCCACCACATTTTTCTTTCTAGATCATTTCATTCCAACGAAATAAATTTTATTTGAAGGACCTTAAATGTACGGCCTAAGCCTTCACCTACCTTGCACGAAAAAAATTTTAATGCAAGACCATCAGTTCAGACCGGCAGTTTTTCCGTCCTGAGCTCTGTTGATAGCCTCTTATTCAGCAACTATAACGCTCTTTGGCTCACTTTTTTATTCGAACTTTTCAAAAGAGTAAAGCTAACGACCGACATGCAGACCAGCTCGAGCTACGATCATTTTTTTGTGCCTGCATGAAATGTTAAAGGGTAGCGGGAAATTCCCCAGCCGGTGTTTCAACGACTGTTTTCAAAGTTTCATACAAATATTATGATACCGTAAAACTCTCTCTCGGAAAATACAGGAAGAGGGATAAGTACAGGGATTTCTAACGAGAAAAATTGTAATCCGAGTATAAAAGGACGCGAAACTATTCAACGATTTTAAAACTTGTAATTTTGTAATTTATAGTGACAAGACAAAGACGAAACGAAAGATTTCCATTAAGAATAGGATGGCGTGCTTAGGAAAATCTTTTAAAGCCTATCAAAAATCCTAAATTGTCTTCAGAAAAATTAGGCGACAATTTTCTCAAGGGCCGCAATTAGATTTACATAAAATCCGACGCGTTAGTGCTTCCAAAATTGATTGTCAAAAAATAAATTGAAAATATAGAGGAATCATCAGGTGCATATTCAGTTAAGATAATAATCAAAAGTGAACAGATATTTTTTTGAGAGGCAAAGAAAAAGAGCAGAAGTTCGAATCAGAAAAAGTAATGTTTTCCGATGAAGACAGCGTTTGCAATTTTGAAAGTGTGTCAGCGTGATCTTGATAAATGAGAGCCAAAATGAATTACGCTGACCTTAATCATAACTAAACGAAAGCGTATTCATTTTTTAAGGTTGACGACATTTTCTAGACACACTTTGAGTTGCTTATTAACTCGCAAAAAGTATAAGGTCGAGGATTCGCAAATATAAAGACATCTTTGATTTAAGAAGACTCAAGCAATGGCACATGAGAATAAGTTAGTGGAGCACGGCCTTGTGATCTATGCAGCCCAGCTGGGCCAACAATGATTTATTGCCGAGGACTAAAACAAAAACATGCAATGATCTTCAGACAAGGCCGCGAAATTGAACCCGGGCGGTCCCTACAAACATATAATACTTTGAAACTAGCCCGTGGTTTTATTTCAACGGTGGAGGAGCTTGCCACACGCATTGAAAGCTTTGAAAATTAGTGCGGTATAAGTTAAACATAAATTAGGAATTGCGTCATGAGTTCAATGCAATTTAGAGCGTGTACTTACGTTATAAGAATTGATGTCATCCGACTTGTTCTGCCTCTTGAAACTGTGAGCCTGGTGGAGACAAAATGTTAGTTTATGTACTTCATCTATTCACCAATTTCAAGTTATTAGTGTGTCAAGAAAACATGGCGGGGTGCGTGACATTTGCATTATATTTTACTCAGGCCTATCGGAAACCAAACTACGTATGACACTCGCAACTTGTCTCGAACTTACCGAGAAAACTTTGTTTATGCCCGCTTTTCTGATTGGTTCAGGAAGTTTGTATTCGGAGTCATCTCTGGAAGAGAAAAAATATTAGTACATGCATACATAAGTCATGATTACAGCATTTATTCTCATGATATAACAATTTCAAAACTTCCGATAATTTAATATGATTAGATCTTACATTAAAATTCAAAATGATCACTTCATGTCAGTATAAACGTTTTACAATGGTTTCCTTATTTCGATAAAAAGTATTTCAAGCCAATACAAACGTTTCATTCTGATCTTCTTAATTTGATAAAAGTACTTCATACCAGTACAAGCATTTTACTGTGATTTCTTTAATTTAATAAAAATGTTTCAAGCCAATATCTTACTCTAATTTCTTGAATTCGATATACTTCAAACCAATACAAACGGTTCACCCTGATTTCTTTTATTTAATAAAAGTAGATCATATCAATACAAAAGTCTTACCCTGATTCCTTTTCCGCTTTATTTATTTGGAACTGATTGTCATTGACGTGCGAGTATTCAGCCAGAAGCGAGTTGATGACGAATTTCTTTTGATCGTACGGGACCTGGTCCACCGCGACCATGCACTCCACGGCTCTGCTCACGATAGCCTTAGCGTTCGTCTCTTCCACGTCGAGAAGAACAACACCTGAAAGGGGAATAAATACGATGTCAATTAACTGCTCGTGGATTTTCTGCTTCCACTTTAGAGCAAAAGTGCATTACATTTCGTAACAAATCACCTAATTCTTAAACTGACACCCTATATATATACGTTGCATTCACTAATTTATATACGTTGCATATATACGTTTATATACGTTGCATATATATTTATATATACGTTGCATTCACTAATTTCAGGTATCGAAAGTGCAAATATTTGTTGGAAGTAACATTGCCGCTAAAAAAAATGGAAACGGTGCCTTTTTAGGAGCTCGATTGAGTGATAAAACGGCATCTTCCATCAGAAAGACATAAGAAACGAGGAGTAACAATGAAGCCCGCATAAAACGCTAGTGACAAGCACATTTGACTGCTCTTTGGTTTAAGTATGAATAGCTTTAGATCCATTCCACCCGCAATCTCATTTAACGGAATCCCCACTACGCAATAAAAAGCACTCATATATAACATAACAGCAATCCCCTGCAATGCATTGAACAAGGAAAACACAAAGAGCATGCTTTCCTTATGAAGGTTCGAAAGTTATCCATTCCTCAAGAGCGCTAAATCCCCTCCATAACACAATGAAAGCAGTCATTTCCATGCTCTTCTAAGAATTGTGCTACTAGGAATGTCTGATTTGTGTTAACTTTTCATCTTATTAGAAAATATTTTAATCTAAAAGGGGTTAGTTTTCTAAGTCATTATTGCTTTTCGATAAATATACATGTGTCTTAAGCCGTTCTATATTATATTTATTTTATGACTTTGGGCTTTGTTGGTTAATTCATAATGCATGATGTAAGAATGCAGGGAAAAATTAGATCCAAGAGCAATCTGCGCTTTAGTGTTTAGCAACTGTTAAGTTTTAAATGCACGCCAGTTTTAGTGCAGGCTATATCACCTAGTGATAATTAGGAAAACGTAAGGCCGTCCGCTGTTTTCTTCATCCATTTAATTTCTCCTGTCAGAAGAACACCATGGAACTTGCATAAACATGCTGATGAATTTATAGCCCTTTATGTTCCAAATATGAAAGGTTCTACGAGCAGCGAAGTAAAGCGCGAAAGAAATAAAATCAAGGAAGCAGTGCGCTTGTTGCAGCCTCACACCCAAGTTCCAGTTGTATGTTCCTCATAGCAGTTACTCGCTGAGTTATCACTCATTCTGCTGAATTTCTACACTAATTCAGAACTATAGCTCATCAGGCATGAAACATGTTAACCCTGCCGGAGCATAAAAACACGCCTCACAAAAAATTTCCAATGAAAAAATAGCCAAGTACGTTAACCTGCACCTACCAAGATGCTCGATTTTTGAAGAAAATGTTCAAGTGCATTGCAAGACCTCCTATCGCCTTCCAATCTCAGGCATAGAAAAAAATACCAATAGGAACTTTGGGCTTGTGAACTTTCGAACTGGTCCACCCTTCTCAGCTTCCTCCAGAAGCATAAGTCACTCTGGGCTTTGCAATGCAAATCAAATTAAAAAAATCTAGGTTACCCAACGGAAGACTGTCCGAAAACATTATCTTAGAGCTGACGCTTCCACGAGTCTGCATTTATAAAAGTAATTCAGCTTTGAATGATGTGTCTTTATAGTCGCTTAACCCAAAAACAGCGGAGATAGAAGTGATTTTATTTCAACAGTTCAGCTTCTGAAGACAGTAAACGTCAAATGCAACGAGTACTGTGTGCTTAACGAAATACTTTTGAGTATTCAAATATCAAACATTTCAAAGCAGCCTCAAATTCCCCACACTGTTGTCGAAACTCCCATCGAACTTTTCGTTAATTGGTATGGCCATGTCGAAAGATTTGACGTTTTTTTGAGGTCACTATCAAGAACGGAGAAATAGCGCCGCCTCCACACAGAGAGAAAGCTTCTTGTTGCAGCAGGAGGACTGCAGATCCCAAGAACCTCGAGTGCTCGTTCAATGGCCAACTGCACCTCAGTGTGGGTCGCCTGCATTGCGTCTCGCGGCCCTGGCCATCCTCTCGACTAAGGTGTCTAGAAAACAAATTATGATGCTATGCAACCGCCCTTTGATTTTATTCCTGGGTGCGTACATTTCCTACTGAAGATGGCTTATCTCTGAGTTACAAGTTAAAAGTGTTATACTCAGAGTTTCAAACGCTAGGTTTAAAGATACTTGGGTCTACTGAAAAGAACGTCTTGAGAACGATGTTAACGAAGTGACTGAACTCCTTGTCAAAATGTGGAGTTGTATTCTTGGGTATATGTGAACAAGCGTGAGAATTTTATTTCACTGGGAGTATGAAAGTTCTGAAAACAGTTTGTGCGTTATATCCATTGATTACTTAAAAAATTACAAAACGACTCTTTTTGGAGTAATTTAAAAGAAAAAATTTGTGCTAAGCCTCTTCTCGTTTGTTTATTCATAATGCATTTAATACAATTATTTCTCAAAGAAAGCTCATTCAGATCAAGTTTCAGTATGTAAAAGTCTTAAATCTAGCGTCTAGCTCATGTTTCTCTTCGGGGAAATTCCCTGGCGGAGACACGAGTTTTCAAGTCGTAGCTGGGGGAACCAGCAAGCAACGGCCGCTAGAAACACACCTAAGGTCGCTACAGCAGTGGCCAGAGCGACGAGCCAATCATGTAGCAGAATGACTGCAGGCAACCTGCGAAATAACCTGAGTCATCCAGTGGGTACGAGAAAAGCGTACCGGAATTTTCGAGATGATTCCACACCGGCAGGAGCTTCACGCACGTCTCATCCATAAAAGCAACAGCCGCAATTATCAGGGATGGAGTGTACGACAAAACCTCGTCGATGCCTGCTTGGGTACTACTCTAACCCTGTAAATTTATCTCAACCATATTTGATGCCTTCCAAAAAAGCTTCAAATGGTATGTAATATTATCATTAGTATGTAACATTAGCTTTCAAAATTAAGTCAAGTATCTCAGTTTCAAAATTATGAAGAGATCTATAGAAATAAATTTACTATCGTTCTAGTTTTTCATAGAACTTCTTTCACCTGTGAAGTATAGTCAAGAAATTAGTGTGCCTAAAGCGCACAATGAAAACTCATTTATTTCGTAAATTACTCAAGAACGTCAAATGCTAGCAGTGCTAAACAGAATGGGGTATCCATAGCGTCGCAGTGCAAACGTCGCCATCATTAGCTATGCATAGTGTAACACGATTTTTAAGTTCATAAAAAGCATTGCCAGTTGGTCAGCAGTAATATCTGGGAGCAGAGCAGTTATTTTACCTTTCAAGTCTCTCAATAAACAAGGTCTTGTAGCGTACACTCTTGTTTTCACATGCCCCCATAAAAAATGGTATAAAGGAGTCAAATCTGAGGAACGAGGAGGCATGAAAATGGACCACCTCCTCAATTGAAGCCATGGGGGATCCGTTGCTTTGATATAGAAAATTCAAAGCCTTAAATATCATAAAAAATATTTTTGAACAAATTTTCAGCTAACCACGCGTAAACTAGATACATTGAATTTTCTAATTTAGTTTAAAGATTGTTTCTATCATGTAGAGTTTCAAAGCTACGATAATTTCACGATGGAAGCTGTACACGATGGGAAACAAACACTTCCCTAAAAGAATAGTCGAGAGTTAGTCAAATGACCCTTCAATGTATTATGTACTCTACGCATTTCATTTGTATAAATTTGATGTGCATTGAACTTTTCATTGCAAAACTTAAAGAAACGAGGAATTCGGGATAATCATACATGATGCAAATAACAAATTTGAATTATTTCAACTGTGAAAATAATTTTCTGACCCCCTTAACCAAATCAAGGAAATTTCCTACAAATTATGGAAGAAATTTGCATCGACCTTAGCCTGTATAGATGAGACTGCTGATATTTGCAAGCTCTTTGCATTTGCAAGCTCAAATTTGCATTTGAAAAAAAAACTCTGAAGTCTTGCGCTAGATTCTGAACTGATATCTTATGCAACATGCCTCCTGTAAACTTACATCCTCAATCAAGCGAGATTCGTCCACGGAAACAATTGATTTCTGTACTACACATAAATGAATAAATTACAATGAAATAAAGCATTGATAAGTTAAAGCAGCAACCATTTCTGCTCATACTACGAGGTTCCTGAACTGAGCAAGGCGGACAGGCTGGTATGTTCCTGCTGTTAATTATAAAAAATAATTCCTCGAAGCCCGTGGGTGAACACGGAAAAGTTGCTGCCCCTCTTTCGTTTCCAGGAAATTCTAGAATAGAAAACTGGATCTCTCTGAGAACTTTCGTAAAAATGCTGGCGTGAATGATTCATCTAATGATAGACAAACACCTTTAATTTGAGTCAATTTTATGACAATTTCTAAACTTGTGTAATATATGAGAAAATATCAATTGTGACTAAATAAAAAGAAGAGCGATTATAATTCCAAATGCTGGTTTATAAAGTGGTGTAGAAAACATACGAATCCATTTCATCATACGAAACGAAGATACCATTGAAAATACCATTAAGTTAGACGGGGCTCATTGCTCAAGCACATAACTTCCAATGTGTGGTTATAATTCTTGTATGATTATTCACCAATCTCTCTTGTCAGAAGAACTCCATCGAAGAAGCATAAACCTGCTTGTGAATTCACAGAACCATTAATTATTAGGGTAATTCTATGAAGTTTAGTCCTAGAAAAGATTCCCCAAAAACTTACAAAGCAGAAAAAGACGAACATTTGAAGAGGCATTCGTAAGTATAGACTTGAGCTCTAATCTGGTCTGTCAAGCGCGAGCTGAAGCGCTCTAGCACACCACAAATTACAAGATTGTAGCATGTAGACGTAGGGACCACGCGTAGAAGATATCACCAAAAGAATCAAATAAAGTATATCATAAACCACCAAAGCTGTGGAGACCTCAATGCTGACTTGACAGCAATCCTGACATACAGCCAGCGTGTTCCAGAAGCTGCGTGTGGCAGAGCGTAATGCGCGACACCAGCCGACCTACCCACGGTGTCGACTCGACAACAAAGAAACCGGAGTAAGCCACGAGTTTAAGTTGAGAGACATCAATATAGTGAATGAGCACTTGAATACTACAAAATATAGTATGGTGTCAATAGAAGTCAAAATGGTATAGTGTCAATATAGAGCATTACAAAATTTTGTAGGGTTTTGTTAACGAATATAAACGTTGTCTTCTTAGAATAAAGTGAGGAGAGGAAAATGGCGAAGGCGCTAATGACTAATGGGATTCGAGAAAAGGATTCATGAAAAGGATTCATGAAAAGGATTCATGAAAAGGATTCATGAAAAGGATTCATGAAAAGGATTCATGAAAAGGATTCAAGAAAAGGATTCAAGAAAAGGATTCAAGAAAAGGATTCAAGAAAAGGATTCAAGAAAAGGATTCAAGAAAAGGATTCAAGAAAAGGATTCAAGAAAAGGATTCAAGAAAAGGATTCAAGAAAGGGATTCAAGAAAGGGATTCAAGAAAGGGATTCAAGAAAGGGATTCAAGAAAGGGATTCAAGAAAGGGATTCAAGAAAGGGATTCAAGAAAGGGATTCAAGCAAGGGATTCAAGCAAGGGATTCAAGCAAGGGATTCAAGCAAGGGATTCAAGAAAGAAATTCTAGAAGGAGACTCAAGAAAGAGATTGAAGTCACACAATTTCAGAATAGTTGGTGGTAACGAATTGTGTAGTGTTAGTTATTGATTAAGAATAATTTCTTCTTTTTAAATTTCAAAACCGAAGTGTGCACTGGATTCACCGTGCATAGGAAACTTCTAGTTTCAAACCTCACTCCCAAACCAAATATTTTCTCATTTACGCAATACTTTTCCATAAAAAATGGCGTTTTCTTAGTAACGAGAAACTAGTGTGACCGTTTTTTCCAGTCTGACCGTAAAAAAATTTTAAACCAAAATACCCAGTGCTCCGAAACATGACACGAAACATCTACTACTCCTGCTTAAAATGTTGGTTTCAGGACGGTTCTAATTCAGCGCACAACCAATGGCATAGCCGAATTATCCCAACCTAGTAACAATGAAATTTCAGAACAGAGAGAAGCAACGCGCTGTGCTCGGTGCCAAAAATGTTTACTAGTAATACTTTTGAACATCTGTTACATTATTACCTTACTTTTCATAGCGACCATTTCGAATCAAATAAAGGGAATAGCTACATAGCTGTTGTACATAAAAACATTCAAGATTAGTTCACATTATGTTCGTTAAAGTCTTCCTAAGCACAAAAATGGTGTTCCTAAGAGAAAAAGAAGATCACCCCATTTAGTATGAAGTTAACGGATCGGGGAATCTATGCACAACATGCGTTCCCCACACTCTGCGCACAGAAACAGCGAGGGGAGTAAAAGTTGATAAAATAGGATAAAAATTAAAGAAGAAAATGAAAGGTGCTGAAAAAAGGACTGCAGTGAACTGAAAAAGTTGGCTTGTTACAAAACGAACAACTCAATCTATTTCAACAGAGCCTTCCTAACTTTCAATTTGGGACCTCTGATCTTCCCCTGGATATGTCAATTCCCATTGATAGAACAGGTATATTGCTGCGAGGTGAGAAATATGCCAAAATGCAAGTTTCCATTCGTCAGCTTTTGAAAAAATCTAGGAAGAGTGTGAAACTCATCGGCGGAAATTTTGCACACCGTCTCTTCACATTAAATATTGTACGCAGTAGCCACACCAGTGAAATTACAATGGCTGGGCAGCCTCAATGATGCTAGCAATGTCAAGTACATATATCGTCTAATACATTTCTTGTACGGCCGTGCCTACAAGTATTTCTATTCCAGTCACAATCGAAGATCCTTCCATGAGCTGCGACGGCGAGGATTTAGTATTCCGAAGGCGCAAGAGTTGAAGTAATAAATATATTAACGAAGCAGCGTACTTTCTGGTCGCGCTTGTTGCACGCCCAGCCATGACGAAAAAAGACAACCGAAATGCTGGAGATCTGCCAAAGAAATGTGAAACTCGTGTACTTTCTTTTGCTTCCCCAAGTGCGTGAATGAAATAAATTGGAATCAAAAAACTGCAATTGAGCCTTCGTATCAGCTCGAGCAATGCCCAATTCTTCAGCAATTTTAAGAAAATCCAGCAAGCGCTGAACGAAATTGGTAAAGGCAAAACACAGCGTTTACGTTTCCAAAATCTAGGAAGTGTTTCGAATTTCATCAGTCAGAGTGCATTAATTGTGACCTTCGAGCTACGACCTCACGATCTCAGAACACCAAATGTCGTATGGGCAGAAAATTTTCTCAGTGAAGGAAGTTCATGTCTTTACTGATGAACGTTTCCATCGCAAAATTACACTTCGAAGCCAGCTAACGCATGGGCAATACATTTAGACATGCCAGCCGCTCTGGTGAAAAATGTGCGCCAAGCAAATACGTTTCGAAATTTACGTTCATCAATAGCAGGAGGAACATTTCCTTAATTTTAAGCGTGGTAATTTATCTCCCGTTCACGAGGAAGTTACTCCTGCAAGACAGAAGAATGC
The DNA here is from genome assembly GCA_014220935.1 of Platorchestia sp. MABIK. Lineage (NCBI taxonomy): Eukaryota > Metazoa > Arthropoda > Malacostraca > Amphipoda > Talitridae > Platorchestia > Platorchestia sp. MABIK. Next base: position 9,941 of record JACJUY010003931.1, on the reverse strand, counting down.
CTAGCTGATAAATAACTATTCCAATATTGCTTCAACATTTTGAACAGATTTTACTTCATGAACTTGTACACCGCATTTCGTGTTTAGGACCAAGCACAATTTCACCATCTTAGCAGAGTTTGATCCTTTGCGAACTATATTTTGCGAAAACTGTAAAGAGGTAAACATGTAATAAAAAGGTGAAGACTAAGTGCTTCAAACAAAACAAGCAGAGAAAATGTTTTTTGCTGTGTATTAGCTCCCAGCTAAAAACAATTTAAACCAGCACTTCTCGACGGTATAAAACACTACCGGTTTAAATTCAAATCTTTTGGGAGAAAATAAAAATAAAACACATTTTGAATGATCTCAATGTAACGCAACAGATCGCATGATTGTATGTACTTTACGCTGTGATGTTCACGGAAACAGGTTTTTAACAGAATCAATAAAACGACATTACGAGCCTCTTTAGAAGAAATAAAAATAATGCTTCGGAACGCATGTCTGGTAACTCTATAATATAAACGTCGTCATTTTCAAACGTCTCCTACGTAGTGACAGGCCAGCTTGTTCACAGAATTACAACCACGGTGATCACGACGAATCCTGTAGTTATAACTCGCACCTGTCAAGCCTTACAACTGTGAATTACACGAGACGAACCGCAAAATCGGACCCTGCCACGGGATGACTCGCTTTCAAGAGCTTCTGTTGTTGGAATAGGTACACGAGTGCCTGCGAGGCATATTTTTTGCTCAACAGAGACGGAAAACGATGAGGTATAATTAGACGGGTCATAAAATCCGCTAAAAAATCTCGTGCCCCTCAATGATATTCGATAAATTTAAAAGGAAGCGATTGAAGAAATACGAATTTCATGGCGGCTGTTTCGAAGCTCATATACGTCACGTGCCTTATAACATGTGAATTAGATAGGTGACAGTCGGGCTTTAGTCTGATAAGCTGTTGAGTTTAATCAAGCCCGTGGATTTTCAAAAACGGGGCTTGGGGCAGGTTCAGAGCCCTCCAAATACGCTTGAATATATTATTACATGTATGATAGTAATACCAGCAACTATAATTTCCCGTATTTTCGAAAAAGAAAATTACAAGGAAAGTTATACTTCTAATTACATTTTCAAACTTCTGCTTCTAGTTTTAAATTTCTCTATATTTCTGATAATTCCCACGTCTAAAATTTCTTTTCCTGTGAAGAATTACTTATTCATTTCACTTGAAGTGGATGTTTTCGAACGATGATTTTTTGTTAAATTTTTATTAAATCCACATCGAGAGAGTAAATCACTTCTTTAATTTTGATTCGAAAAATTTTTCTAGCCATTTAATGCTAGCATGAACTGTTTATTAACTAAGAAAATTACAGTGCACTGAATGAACAGTGCAAAAACTGTTTCTGCGCTAAAGACTGCTGTATTTTTTTTTATTACTAAGGAGTAAGCAAAAATTATGTAGTAAGCATTCAACCGTACGCAGTATTAAATTCTCAACTTTTGATGGCGATTCCCGTGAGAATACGTTTATGTACTGCTTAGTGCAGTTAAGTGCCGAATATTTTTATATTATAACTTAATTTCAGTTAGTTAGATAAAATTAAATAAGTACAAGATATCACTCATGGGACTTTAAAAAAATTAGAAATAAATTAGACTTTAAGAAATCCCTGAAACACTCGAAACAAATGGAGAATCCAAAATTTCACACTAGACCAAAAATTACGATTATAAAGATACCTTAGCTCTGATAGTTACCACCAAGCGTTCGTAATAAAAGAATTGTACTCACCGAGAGGAAAGCGCGAGCCACTTCCCTTTGCGTCAGAGTTATCTCCGATGAATGCTGGATTATCCATGATTATCAACTCCTAAACAACACAATCAGCCCGAAGAAGAAATTCAAAAAACTCTCAGTGATCACAAAATTTGTATTCCATTCAGTGTGAGGGTAGCCATCAACTGATCCCCGTTTTCTGGCCGGCGGAATCTTGTATCAAAGTTACGGACGCCCTCCTGCAAATAGAAGGGCCGGGCGGGTGAGCACTGCAACGCACGGTAACGCACGGAGGCGTGTTGGGCTCGGGAACTGAAGAGGACGGATGCGCGATGCACACTGACAGGAGGAAGCGCGATCTAGCGCTTAATACGCCGCGCTCAGATGCACCTTCTTGGTACTCCTAGACTGATCCGAGTCCGCTGCACCTCGGGCCCGTAGTCCGAAATATTCTTCCGAGCAACGTCACTTTCTGCAGCCATTCAATCTGCCTTGAACCGCCTTCAACTAGCACCGGATGTCATGTACAAAGAGTAGTTTCCACCTCCGTACGCAGGTGGTAATTATTCAAGCAAAACGCGATGAAGAACTAAAGGAACTCGTGCGTCAACTTTTAAAACACATAGTCAATCTTCAGACTGAATTCGTCAGTTCGAGTGTGTTACTGGACGAGCGAGCGTCAAAACCGATCATTTTCTGTGCTAAAATTATTTCCCCATTCAGGCAATTAATTACAGTTAAAATTCATATTGCTACTTCACGCTCACGCCACGTATCGTTCATTAGAAAGTTCGCCAACTTGGCGCGCTGCAGAAGCTGAGGTGCTGAAATTTGCACCACTGTGTATAATTATTTGAAGTTCAAGCTTAAAACCTTTTCGTTGTCGCTTCCCAATGAAGGGAAGAGAAAAAATTTTCTGCATATATCATCATTCAGAGCTGTTGAGAGGCTAGAAAAATATCCATGAAATTTTCCAAGTAACCTCATTAGCTCAAAATAATAAGTCTGTCATTTGAGCCAATTTCTCGAGATCGAGTAACACGATTCATTCTATTAGCGTCCTTCTTCTATGACGTAAGAAGAACTTCGCCGGCATCCGGGCTCCTGTTACTTTTCGCGTCGACTAATTCTGACCGGAAGGAAAACAACTGATAAGCAAAAGGTATTTACGGTAGCAAATCCTGCAGCGGCACTGCTGGATTCCAATCGAAATAAATATTAATACGAAAGAAGATGCTTGTACACCTGATGAAATTTATGGAAGTCCTAATGAATCAATCGAGTGTTTTTCAAGCAGTATCAAACACAAAGAATGTACACTGAGACAAGTAAGGAATTTTTTTGAGCAGATGCTAACTGAGTAATAAGTTAGAGACGTCAATATTCTCCTAAATGGCAAGGACAAAAAATGTTATACCAGAATAACAATAAAATTTAAATTAAGTCGATGGCATGAAATGTTCGATATTTCAACATAAAAATCGAAGAGCTAAATGAAAGTTCAAAACACCTTGATAAAACTCCCATGCCATTTACGTCAAATTTGAAAGAGCACAGGCGTGCTGTCAAATTTTTCTTGCAGTAGACTCGATTAGGCTTGACCACTCACTTTGCCTCACATGCACTAACTACATCTCAGACAGAAAATAGCACGTTTAGATGAGTGAAAATTCCCTGCTAGTGAAATTTTCGAGAGCAATTCAAGGGCATCTCAATTCACCAGCTATTTTATTGTCCTTTGCTAAATAGCATCCAGTTAAATTAATAGATTGGTTTAGTAATTCATTTCGAAATTAATTATTTTGTTTTACCCGAAAATGATATTAATTAGATTTGATCAATAGAAGATGGTGCAAATCGTGTCATCTTCGCGAGGCACAAATTATTTCCGAAATTAAACTGTGTTCTTAGACTCATGAAGTTTTCCAGTAATTTAATCAAATTGTTTGAACAAATAGAATTCTCTGCCACTATAGGTAAAACATTTTTGAGCGTGTAATTCTATCAACATGAAGTCCAGATTCCAATTCAAATCTACATTGACAAATAGTACACCAGTTTAAAAAGTAAGAGTACGGTATATTCCTTCAGAACTACGCACTATTCGATGCTTCAACCTTTCGAGCAAGGAGACGATTCTACCTCGCAAAGGTCTCATGTCTGCCGCAGAACTTGCTCCTTACGTATTATAAAAGATGCACACGTGCAAGGATATAAATCCTAAAGGGTATCTCGATTGACCTGTAAACCAATGTGCTAGCCACGGTAAAGGAAACAAGGTAGGTTCAAACCAGTCTTTTTTTCGTTGACGATGTGGTTTTGCTGACGTCACGTTAACAAACCAATAGCAGCGCGCATATTGCACCTGGTAGCACTGCTACTCCCAAATCTGGCTCCACTCTTGGCCAAACGACATTGCGTTTTGGTGACGTCATAAAATTTGTTTGAAATGAACCCTTTCTATAGGCTAGCCGAACAAGAGGTGGATTTTCTCCCATAGAAATGACCCTACCTTGTTTCCTCTACCGTGGTGCTGGCGTGCATGGCCAAGTTTTCAATAGGTAGTGCAGTGCGCTCATGTAGATGATTATGCCTGTATAAAAGGTTTGTTTACTCTAATCGTAACGATCTTTAGTATGATCGTAATGAATGAGGTCAGATAGGCTTTCATTACGATCAGAAAAGTGAAGTAGCCTATAGTGACATAAGTTTTCTTCAGCTGATAGAGTGAGCATCTTAAAAATGTCGAGTAAAAACCAGGAAATTAGATCAAAAATACTTGCCAGACCAATCTTCATCACTGCCGCGGGGCGCGCAAGGATAACTCCAGAGCTGCAACGCTCGTGGTATCCTTGATACGCGATAACGATCCGCTTTGAAACTCGCGCATGAAAGCCGTCGTTAAAATGTAAACCTTTCAATCTAGGCTTGAGTTCCTCTACAGCAATAACATCAAATAGTTATCCATCAACTTTCACTGCTGGGACAATTTACTCTATTTTTATTGAACTGGTAGACGAAATGAATCAAAATTTAAAAACACATTGTACTTGGCAACCAAATTGGATAACACGAACAACAAAATCTGCCAATGCGAACATTAAAAATACCCACTTCTTTTCTGCAATGGGTAAGTGAACTATTGTTTAATAAAAACTTCACCATAATCATAAAATAGCCAAAAGCACAGCTGTGTATCAGGGTGGAAGTTACCAGATCAGTCTGTGCCCTATAGAGATACGCCCGCTAGCTGTCGGGGCACAGTTAGCCAAGGATGGAGGGACGACGCACTGCGCATGCGCCGGCCTTCGATCGCGGCATTGCGCCATTGTGAAGAGCAAGGAAATCATGACGCCAAACTGATCCTCGTCGTGGCACGACAGAGTCGCCCAGCAGAGAGGTGCTCGAACTGGACCATACAGTTTCCAGAGATAATTCTTCTGCTTCCTCGAAAGCCGTTTTCCGCCGTTGAAAATTGTGAATTTGAAGTTTTGCTCGCCGGCTGTCAATCCGATGCTGCTTCGTGAGACCCGCGCTTGGGGACATTGAAGATCGCGTCAATTTTTATTTCTATTAGAGTGTAAATACTCGATTTTTTTGTGAAATTTATTCCGACAGAAGTATTTTCCAATTCATACGAATTCTTTAGGCTGGCTGGGTCTGGAAATTTTTTCAGAAACGTCGCGTACCTAAATTATGGATTGAACCCATCAGACATATAAGCATCAAATGCTAAAATTAAAAAATTTGCCAGCTGTAAAATGAAAACACTGTAGAAATTAGCACACTGCGTTCTTAATTGAATAAATAATGGCTTCCAGCACTCAATATATCTGTTTCCATTGGAATAATGGGCAAAATAAGAAAATGCCGTTCTAATATTAGAGCTTAAATTAGAAAATAACAGGAAACCGCTGAAGTACGCCAGTATGACTGACAAAAAGTTGGTTGTACTATAGATAATGAATGAAGATCATTTTTGTGGGTAAAATCTAAACATAATAAAAAATTAGAGCATTCTGAAGTACGAAGAAACAGCCTTGCCCTTACACTCTTAATCCCTTCCTGACAGGCCAATCCTTCGCCGAGATCCCCTCAAGATTTCATAGATCACACAAACTTCATTCAGAGTCACAGGCGATCCCATGGCACCTGCATGACTGAATGCCAGAACCAGGAAACGGAGTGCCCGTATGCCACACTCGAAAAGTCGTTTTCCTCGACGTTCGTGCGTACGTACGAGCACGACCCATAACGGACCTGAACATGCTAGTGCTCTCGCCAAATTCTCCCGCTTCCTCGACCACTGGAAGTGATGAGAAAAGGAAGCGAAATGTTGCTGGCTCAGAATGCCGTTAAGTAAGGTAGTTGAATGGAAGCCTGGTAAACGATGCGTTATTAACTGCTCCTCACCAAAACATGCCACAACAAATTTTCTCTCGTTTAATAGCCATTTGAAAAACTTCTTTTAAAATTCTATCGACTTGATGTAATGGGGCATTACATAAATGCATGATTATTTACTCTTTTGGCAGCGTCGCTAGTCTCTGGCAAATCACATGTATGCTTTTGTTGGCACTGCGACGAAACGTCACCAGCTCGCTACAAATTAGAAAGTGACTTTCACGGAGAGAAAAGCTCCGTAGGAGTGACCGTGAACTTTCGACCGTCGCTGGAAGTGCATCGCGATGCAGGTTTTGGTTGGTGTGAGCAATGCACCTCGGCTGAAACAGCTCAAAATGAGCGCTGTGAGAGGCCATGACGACGCCATTGCATCGTTTCGTCTGTTGTGTCAAAAGAGAAAAAATTGAAGGAGATTAGATTAGATGTTAGTTTAGGCCTCCCCATACCGTAACAAAGGCGTTCCAAAGCGAGGATGGAGGAAGGTACCTTTTAATATGGAGTTAAGGGAACGCGGAATTCAATCACAAGGTGCATGGAAACTGAGTTGAGAAAGAAGTTTATGAAACTAGATAACAGTTTAAGAAGAAAGTAGTAGGCGCAGAAAAACAGGACAGCAGTGAACCGAAAAAATGATGGTCCTTAACAATACAAAAAACATTTTATTTCAACCAAGAGAAGGCCATCCTTACACCAGTTCGGGACCTCACATTCTCCCCCCTGGGAGCGCTAATTCCCATAAATACAATAGCTCCACACCCTGAGAGGAGGAATGGCGTGTTTAAAATGAATTCGAGGTAAAACCCCGAATGGTTCTTGATTTGTGTGGGGAAGTGAGAGCTGCGAGACAAAAAAGTTCTCATTGGAAACACGAAGGAAAGCTATAATTCAGGCCTCTTAAAGTTGGCAGCAAAAGAAAAAATTAAATTTCAGTATATATGCCTCTTTTCAAAAGGAGATTTTCAGAAATATCAAGGCAAGTAATTTCGCTCAATTAAGACGATTTTATTGAAAGATTTAGATTAGATTAGATTATTAGTTAGTTTAAGCCTCCCTATCCGCTACAAAGGCGATCCAAAGAGAGGAAGGAGGAAGGCACCATTTAGTATGGAGTTTAGGGAACGTGGAATCTACGCAGAAAGGGCTTAGAAACAGTAAGATGAGAAAGAAGTTTATGAAACAAGATCAAAGTTCAAGAAGGAAGTAGTAGGTGTTGAAAAAACAGGACAGCAGTGAACCGAAAAAAGATGGTCCGTAACAGAACAAAAACCTATTCTATTCCAACAAAAAGGAAGCCTACCTAACCCTTAGCTCGGGCCCTCACATAGTCCCCCTGGGAGCGCTAATTCCCATAGATTCAACAGTTGTATTCCCCTGAGGGGATTGAAAGATTTAAACAGTAATTAGAGTAATTTATTGATTTCTAAAGGTGTAGTAGCTACCGAGGTTAATAAGTCGCTTGTCGAAAACGGAAATAATAAATGGTACATGAAGAGGTTGAAGCATGAAGAAAAAACTTAGTTTAATGATAAATCCCCCAAGGAAGTAAAATAGAGTAGCAGTGTATTTCTCTATGAGACAAAGAAGGCAATGGCATTACAAAATCTAATTGAGGAATAGTTTTTCCTCGCCAGCGTGGCACGTTTACGTGTCGCTCGGATCACTTCCGCACTAGCTACTTGGGCGTGATTGCATTATTAAATTAACGTTTCCTAAACTCAGATCTTCATCAAAAAAACTTCAGAACTCTTTTACGTAGTACGAAGCCGCTTCAGCCGTCCTACGCTCAACTTCATGGTTGATGGATTTGAATGACAGAAAACTACCGCGTACGCAGCAGGAATTCAAGGAATTTTGAGCAACACAAATTACTCGGGAATAAATAGTGTTTTATGCTATTGAATGAACGGTGCAACTTCTGTAAAATTTTCGTACCACCTGCGCGCTTCAGCATTGAGGTGTGGCACGTCGGTGGTGTTGATAGCTTCGTCGGTGGCCTTCAACAATATGCCATGAATGTTACCTCGCCCGTTCATGCAATATCGCGTCCCTCTTGCGATTATCTGCGGAAAATGATTGATGATGCTCACAATTACTTCCATAGATGAATGCTCGCCTCCTGAACTTTGATTATAGAGCATTTGATCATTGATAAGAGTAAAGAAATCAAAATGGAAAAAATTGGGTTCTTGTGTTCTTTAAGCTTCCGAAACCGCAACAAAAGTGTTTCAATGAGAGGAAGGATATAAACATTATTTATTCTGCACACAAGGTGTATCTCCATACAAGACCCCCTGCGCATCGAAACAGTAAGTTGGGAAAAATTTGTGAAAAAAAATAAAAGATCAAGATGAAAGTTATGGATGCTGATAAAAATAGCAGTGAACCCACATAATGTCATGCATGCTAAAATAAAAACCTTATTTTGTTTCTTCAGAAAAAGAGGCCTACCTAACTTTACGATCGGGACCTTGCATTTTTTCTCCTCTGGAGCGTTAATTCCCATATGTACAATACTTTCATCCTCTGAGGAGAGAAATCAACATGACTTCTGAAATTTTATGTTTTAATTACACGTATTCTTCAGAACTGAGCCACAAAAGTTCCATAGATTTTAGAAGGACAATAACAAAGTATTCATAGAAATTCGTCACAATATGCTCATCCTCAGGGGGGAAAATTAAATGCGTGGTGCTGTCTCAGCATCAGGAGACGGCAATTATGTCGGAAGGAAATTTCTGTTTATCAGAAGCCGCGCCACCCAACTTCATTTCTAACACAAACACGGTCCTTCTCCGGCCACACGCGGCCTCTACGGTGAGCAACGTCACAGCACTCGAAGGCTGAGGCAGCCGAGCTACTTTTTGGTTGAGGAATGCAACCAGCGAGTCGGAATTCAGCTCCAGCTGCGTTTTGTGAGATCATTTCTGGAAAATTAGAAGTGGTTAGCACCCCCAGCGCTTCGAAAGAAAAATTCATGTTCTAACCATCAGATGTGTTAGAATAAGTTGCAAATTTATGCTCTAGGTTATATCCATGTATGAATAATGCGTTAGACCATAAATTTCTTCAATTTCTTCAATAGTTCTAGTCGCAGTTAATAAGAAACATTTTACCTATCGACATTGACAGTACGTTTCATATTTTAATCAGACGAAATTCTTGGTATTTATCGTTTCGTTCTTCAAAATCAAATGCTCTAAAACAATAAGCTTGTTGTAAATGTTTCAATAAACGCGACATCTCGAGTTACTGTAGCACTGCGCTGTTGCTTCGGAACGTTGAAAAGTGCTTCGTGAGACCACTCTCATCCTCGGCAAATATGCCTGTTAGGAAACCTTTTTCCCTTAATGAGGAAGAGCACTTTCGAAGCCCTATGTTGTTTTTACTGCAGAGTAGCTCGAAAATCATTTCTTTATAATACCATGATGCGAGCCTCAAAAGAGTCGTAAACGGACGGATGACAGCAGGATACATTATTTGTTATTGCCTTTTTGACCTTGGCAAGGTTACTCAGCTGCGCTGGTGTTCAGTGTGGGCTGTGGCGATGAAATGTTTCTTTCGTCTCTTTACTTTCTGAAATGGCGAGAGATGTTTTGTGGCGGCTAGAGATCTTTTGTGACGGCTAGAGATCTTTTGTGACGGCTAGAGATGTTTTGTGACGGCTAGAGATGTTTTGTGACGGCTAGAGATGTTATGTGGATTGGATTATTAGTTAGTTTAAGCCTCCCTATCCGCTACAAAGGCGATCCAAAGAGAGGAAGGAGGAA